>LNAC01000851.1:556970-579786 GCA_002007465.1 Ailurus styani | reverse complement strand
TAAAGCCTCTGCCTTAGGCTCAGGTCATGATCTCAGGGTCCTGGGATCAAGCCCCACACTGGGCTCTCTGCTCAGCGGGGAGCCTGCTTCCTCTTCTCTCTCTGCCTACTTGTGATCTCGCTCTCTCTGTCAAATAAATGAATAAAATCTTAAAAAAAAAAAAGTTGAAAATAGAGCTACCCTATGACCCAGCAATCACAATACTGGAACCCTAAAGATACAAAGGTAGTGATCCAAAGGGGTACATGCACCCATATGTTTATGGCAGCAATGTCCACAATAGCTAAACTATGGAAGGAACCAGATGAATGGATAAAGAAGAGGTGGTATATATATACAATGGAATACTATGCAGTGTATATATACTGCAGTGACTAAGTGAAATAAGTCAATCAGAGAAAGACAATTATATGATCTCTCTGATATGAGGAATTTGAGGAGCAGGGTGGAGGTCATGGGGGGGTAGGGAGGGGAAAAAATGAAACAAGAGGGGATCGGGAAGGAGACAAACCATCAGAGGCTCTTAATTTCACAAAACAAACTGAGGGTTACTGGGGGGTTGGGGGGTAGAGATCGGGTGGATGGGTTATGGACATTGGGGAGGGTTTGTGCTATGGTGAGTGCTGTGAAAGGTGTAAGCTTGATGATTCACAGATCTGTACTCCTGGGGCAAATAATAATAATTAAAAGAAAGAAAGAAAGAAAGAAAGAAAGAAAGAAAGAAAGAAAGAAAGAAAGAAAGAAAGAAAGAAAGAAAGAAATTCCCTTTCCAAAGATGCAGTTGACATAGAGGGAGGTGGTTCTTCACAGAAGTGGGTATTTGGCTGGGATATGTATTTTATTTATATTTTTACTTATATCTTTGTTTATTTATCTCCAAAAGAAAGAGTGCCTGGGTCGCTCAGTTGGTTGAGCATCTGCCTGTGGCTCAGGTCATGATCCTAGGATCAGGGGATCAAGCCCTGCTCAGTGGGGAATCTGCTCCTCCTTCTCTTTCTGACCCTCCGCTGCCCGTGTGAGTGCACGTGTGCTAGCTCTCTCTCCCAAATAAATAAAATCTTAAAAAAAAAAAAATCCAAAAGAAGGCAGTGATTACCTCTGGAGTGTGGGGTTATCAAGACTTTAACTTTTCAATTTATATGTTTATGAACCGTTTTTAATATTTAAAATGGTGTATTATTACTTTGTTAATAAAAAAGCATTAATTTTATATATAAAATTGGATACACAGAGAAATAGAAATACAAGTGTAAAGGTGAACTTAGATATAATTACCTGTTATTTTAATTTTTCCTTTGATCTTATTATTTAGACCATTTAAAAATGACTGAGTGTTGAGGTTTATTTTTATTCTTTAAATTTTTGTTATTAATTTCCAGATTTATTGAATTGTGGACAAAGAATGTAGCTTATATAATTTCTGCTCTTTGAAATTAATAGAGGCTTTCTTTGTGACCTAGTATATGACCCACTTTGAAAAATATTTCTGTATTTATCAGAAAAGAAGGCATATTATAACACCCCCATAACCCAGTTCTACAATTAGCATATAGTAGGAGCTCAAAAATTGTTTATTTTTGAAATGGAACACCAATTAATTAAATGTTAATTCATTCTTTTACATTTATTCTAATTCATGATGTCATTCATTTTTACTATTTTTTGCCAGTCTCCTAACTTATATCCTGCTTTCTTCCCTTCTGGAATATTAAGGACTTAGGGTGGATGTGTTAAGATCTTCCATTTCAAGGCGCCTGGGTGGCTCAGTCAGTTAAGCATCTGACTCTTGATTTCAGTTCAGTTCATGATCTTAGGGTTGTGAGATCAAGTCCTGCATTGGGTTCCGTGCTCAGTGCAGGGTATGTTTTAGATTCCCCTCCCCCTAAAACAAATAAATATGATCTAAAAAAAAAAGATCTTGAATTTCAGTTGGAGTTCTGATATTTTTCTTAGAATTTATAATTCTATTTACAATTACAATACAATCTATACAATCTATTACAATTTACAATTATTTGTATTCTAGCATTTTCATGCTGTCACCCAGTACCTAAATAGTCCTGTTACTATAGTTTCACCCTGGATCATGTAATTTATTATAAACTACTTTCTGTCACCTTGTTTTATGTTTTTGGAGTTTTATAAAACCTGCCATTTCCTAAGTTCTATATTTTTTGGTTAAAAAACCTAAACTTTATCTCTTTATATAAATCTTCCATCATTTGAAAAGAAAACCCACCATAGTGGTTCATTCACTCTTTATTTAACACAGAAATCTTGTTTATTTACTGGGTGAGAGGTATTCCTCTAGGCACTGTGAATATATTAAGACAGCTAGGGGCACCTGGGTGGCTCACTGGGTTAAAGCCTCTGCCTTTGGCTCAGGTCATGATCTCAGGGTCCTGGGATCGAGCCGTGCATCAGGCTCTCTGCTCAGCAGGGAGCTTGCTTCCTCCTCTCTCTCTGTCTGCCTCTCTGCCTGCTTGTGATCTGATCTCTCTCTCTGTGTCAAGTAAATAAATA
The DNA here is from genome assembly GCA_002007465.1 of Ailurus styani. Classification (NCBI taxonomy): domain Eukaryota; kingdom Metazoa; phylum Chordata; class Mammalia; order Carnivora; family Ailuridae; genus Ailurus; species Ailurus styani. The sequence goes on along the minus strand of LNAC01000851.1, from coordinate 577,263 downwards.
AAATATTTAAAAAAAAAAAAAAGACAGCTAAAATCTTCCTCTCCAGGTGTTTGCCATCTAAGGGAGGGGGGACAAACAATAAACATACAAACACATAGAAATGAAGATATACAGGAGTATATGAGTGCCATAAAAACATGTAATGTGAGAGAAGATCTCCCTGCCAAGGCTACATTTAAGCTGAGACAAATGACAAAAGAGTGACCCAGTCAGGTAAATTTCTGGGGAAGAATGTTCCAGTCTAAGCAGAGGGAACAGCTGGAAAGCAGGGAGTGAAGGGTTTTCAAGAAGTGAAGAGCTTTCAAGAAGGCTGGAGTGACGGGTTTAGGGACAGGTTGGGAGGGTTTCAAATGGAAATGGCTTGATCTGGTTTCCAAGAAGACCACCAAGGCATCCATAGGGAGCAAGGATGGACAGGAGGAGACAGCAATGAATGGAAGGAGACAAGCGAGGTAGATGGTCAGGCACTGGGCGAAGCATTGTGGAGGATGGTGACTAGGTAGGGGCTGAGACAGAGGTAAGTAAGCTACTGAAAGGGGGCTCAGAACACATTACTCCAAATACGTCCATTTGACATGCTGACCTGCTTGAGCTAAAGGCCCTTGAAGGACAAAGGGGCAAGAAGGGTGCTCTGAATTCCCCCCTTTTTCCTGAAAACAGGACACAGAACTCCCATGTGAAAGCTGCCCTCCCTGTACCAGGAGGAAAGGAACACTATCGCTAGCAGAGATGGGGAGTCAAGGCCAAGAAGAGTCTGGACAGACTCACCTTGTGAAAACAGCCTTCTCTCCTTTTCACTCCCCTATTTCACAAGCACTGCTTTGTTCAACCTACTATATAAGTACCTAGACCTAAGCACTCTGGGGGTCTTCATTTTCCTGGGAAGGCTCCTAGGCAAATGTAAAATAAAACGTGTATGCTTTGTTCTTGCTGGTCTGTCTTATGTCGAGGTACTTCTCCCCCCCAGCCAGAGATTCTATGGGGACAGAGGAAAAGTTTGCCTCTCAGACACTTTGAAGGTAGAACCGCCCAGGCATGCTCCTTTACATATCCCTCCTGTTTTACATTTGGATACAATAAGGTTACACTTTGGTTGTTCCTCTGCTGCCACCAACCAAGCCCAAGCCACCATCAATCACTCCACTACCACAGAAGCCTTCTGCTGGAAACTGGCATCCGCTCCTGCCCCCTACTGGTTATTCTACACATAGCAGGCAGGATGGTGTATTTCGAAGGGAAATTGGATCCTGTCCCTTTCCTGCTCATCCCTCTGGCTGGCTACCCACTCTTCTCAGAAGAAATCCAAAATCTTTCGTGTGGTTCGCAGAGTCCTTACACCCTGGCCCGGGGTGCTCTTTTCCCCCATCTCCTGCTACTCAATTTCTGGCCTTCCCTTGATTCCTTGAACATACGGAGCTTGATCTGGCCCCAGAGCCCCTGCCCTAGCTGTTTTCTCTCTGGTCCTCTGCATATCTGCACTTCTGGCACAGAACACTCTTCTGAGACTTTATACCCTTAAAAATATTTTTATTGGGCGCCTGGGTGGCTCAGTGGGTTAAAGCCTCTGCCTTCGGCTCAGGTCATGATCTCAGGGGCTCAGCGGGGAGCCTGCTTCCTCCTCTCTCTGCCTGCTTCTCTGCCTATTCCTCCTCTCTCTGCCTGCTTCTCTGCCTACTTGTGATGTGATCTCTCTCTCTGTGTCAAATAAATAAAATCTTAAAAAAAAATATTTTTATTATGTCCTCAAAATTCAGCAACAGACTGGCTAGTTATAAAGTTCTAGGTTCTGAGTTGTATTTATGAACACTTCAAAAATGTAATTCCATTGTCTTCTTGGCTTAAGACCGCTGCTGAGGAGTCTGAGGTCAATTTAATTTTTGCTCCATTGCAAGCAAGAAGCAAGGAAGCAAAGGTGATCTGCCTTGGTCATCTGGAAGCTTAAAAATAATAGTTTTGCCTTCAATGCTTCTAATTCCACCCTAACGGGGTCCAAGAGTTTTTCCTTTCTCACAGTATCCTTGGTGTTCTTTACATCTGCAGGCTATCACATTTTTTTTTTACTTTATTTTTATTCTTTGCCCAAGGGTACAGGTCTGTGAATCATCAGGCTTACATCTTTCACAGCATTCACCAAAGCACAAACCCTCCCCAATATCCATAACCCATCCACCCTATCCCTACCCTCCCACCCCCCAGTAACCCTCAGTTTNATGACCCCCCACCCTGCCCCTCAAGTTCCTCATATCAAATAGATCATATGATAATTGTCTTTCTCTGATTGACTTATTTCGCTCAGCATAATACCCTCCAGTTCCATCCATGTCGTTGCAAAGGCTATCACAATTTTTAATTCGAGGGAATTTGAGGACACTATTTCAAGTCTTTCCTCTTATCCTTCTTGATCTCCTGTGACCTGGATCTGTATGTTTACCTCTGTCTTCTGTTCCTTTTAACTTCCCCATATTCCTCAGCTGCCTTCTTGGAGAGGTCATGGATCATACCTTCCTACACATGGTTCTTGGGCTCTATCAGTCTGTTCTTTATTCCACCCCTATCATTTTCTTTTCTTTTTTTTTTTTAAAGATTTTATTTATTTATTTGACACAGAGAGAGAGATTACAAGTAGGCAGAGAGGCAGGCAGAGAGAGAGACAAGGAGAGGAGGAAGCAGGCTCCCCGCTGAGCAGAGAGCCCGATGCGGGCCTCGATCCCAGGACGCTGAGATCATGACCTGAGCCGAAAGCAGAGGCTTTAACCCACTGAGCCACCCAGGCGCCCCACCCCTATCATTTTCTATATAATTTTTAAATATTTTATTTACTATTTGAGAGAGAGAGAGAGAAAGCATGATCGGGGAGAGAGAGAAGCAGACTCTCCACTGAGCAAGGAGTCTGAAGAAGGACTCAATCCCAGGACCGACTAAGACACCCAGGCACCCCTATAATTTTCCATATTAAAATAATCTTTCATATCTAATATTCCCATTTCTTTCCTTTATGTGTGAGCTCTGATTCTTGTTTCATATGGCTAATTTCTTCCCCTATGTTAATATGTTTATTATGCTTATTTACATTTCTTGGAGTCACCATTTCTGTAATTCTGCTTCATGTGTCTATCTTGGTACATTTTGCCCCGTTTGCCACGGTTGTACTCCTCAGGCATACAATATTTTGGCCTTAGCGTCCATGATTTTCTGAGGGTACTGACTATTCTTAAAGGTCTGCGTATTGTAGAAGGGCCAAAGCTTAGCTCCAGGCTTTATTGCTTCTCGTGAGTTTAAGGATATGCAGACTGGTTTTCTCTTACCACATAACAAATGCCCATAGATGCAGTAACTTAATACAGCACCCATTTATCACCTCACGGTTTCCATGGGTCACGACTCTGGGTACAGCTTGGCTGGATTCTCTGCCCTAGAGTCTCACCAGGCTTCGATCCTGGGGTTGGCTGGGGCTGTGGCTTCAGCTGAGACCACTGAACTCTTATCTGGGTTCACTTCTCAGCCCCTGTGGTTGTTGGCAGAATTCACTTCCTCACAGCTGTGGGACTGAGCCCTCAGTTCTGTGGAAATAACTTAAGACCCACCAAGTGAGACTGAGCAAAGGCTGTCTATTCAGAACTTGTTTGAACAAGGGAGTTGGTCATCACTATTTGTACTTGGCGAAGACTCAAAGGCAGGCAGAAAGCCGGAAAAGCTTGTAGTGGGAACGAGGGAAGGCTTCAGGTCAGGTGTGCTCCAGTTGCAGGCTGTTGGCCTGGGGAAGCCAGAGCAGGCTCACTAGCAGCCAGCATCCTACAGGACTGGTGAGGGGTGCATGTTTGGCTCTCTCTCATTGGTCCCAAGTTGGAAAGAAGAACAAAATTAGGAAGCTGTCAGGTGTGAATCAGGGGCTGGCTATTTGGGACCAGTCATAGAGATAGTAGTCTGACTTCTTATAAGTCTGTTTTATAATGCAAGCAGTTGGCTTCCTGGGCTGGTTACTGTAGATGATGGGTTGGTTTCTTGGGCTGGTTGCTGCAGGCTGTGGGTCAGAGTTCTATTTCTACACTCAGTCTGGCCCTTGTCCATTTGTATGTTTGGTCTTTCAGCTCCTGGAGACTGTCTGCAGCTCCCTGGCATGTGGTGCTCTCCATAGGGGGCTCACATGGCTCTTTATGTCTTCAGGGTCGGCAGACAGTGTCTCTCCCTCTAATGCACTCTGGTAAGACGGCATCCTATATACATGTCATTATGTAATCACAAGAATGACAACCTGGCATATTCTGTTGGCTAGAGCAAATCACAGGTCCTGCCCAAATGGAAGAGAAGATTATAGGACATAACTCCAGGGGTGGAGATCATGGGGCCTTTCATCCCACATAGGAATCTTCCTACCATGGAAGGAAAGGATGAGCTCCTAGAGAGTAGCTCCCCAGGCCCTGGAAAACGATTGCTGGTCACCCCCATTTATTGGCTTCCACCAGTCAACATACCCCCCTCGAGTTTCACCTTTAATCCAGTAGGAGGGCAACACTGGGAGAAAGCCATTTCCCCTTTGCTCTGCTCCATGGCCTCCGGAGCCTGGAGGAAAGAATGTCCTAGGGCCATTGGTCCCTGTGTCCCCCGTGCCCAGACGCCTCACCTTAGCAGGCTTCTGTGCTTCCCTGTTAATCTCTGACACCTGCATCCAGGCTCTTGTGGCTGACTTCTGTGAGTAAGAGGTTTCTCCTCTTCCTTCTCTGTGCAGCATCCTCCAGCTCCAGCTCCTGTTATGAGGTCTCTCACCAAATCCTCTTGCACTGTTAATGCTGTGGGACAGGCAAGGCAGTGGCACCTTGGCTATAAATTACAATCACCTGGAGAGTTGGATACACTCCTGATGCCCAGGTCTCACCCCCTACCTATAAATTAGGGTCTCCAGAGTGGGACCAGGCATGAGCAGCCTTAGAACTACCAGATGATTCTAATATGTAGCCAAGGTTCCAGATGCGCCACTGTTCTAAAAGCGGCAGCCAAGTGCATGAGTGGCGGGGGGAGGGGCAGAAGGAGAATGAGAGAGAGAATCTCATGCAGACTCCACGCTGAGCATAAAGCCTGAGGCGGGGCTCAAACTCATGACCTTGAGATCATGACCTGAGCTGAAATCAAGGGTTGGATGCTTAACAGACTGAGTCGCCCAGGTGCCCCATGGAATCACTGGGAAGCTTTTTTAAAAAACACTGACTCCCAGCACCCCACCGCCCTAACTCAGAGATTGTGATGTAATTAATGTGGAGTGTGGCCCAGGCATCAAGAGTTTTAAAAGCCCCCCAGGTGATGACAGCATGCAGCCGAGGCCAAGGACCTTGAATTCTACATCCAGAGAGCAAGGTGCTTATGGAGAATGGGGCTTGGTCCTCTTCTCTTCCTGGTAAGGAAAAGGCCAGGTGCCCTGTTATATTAATGAATTTTATTCATTAATAAAATGTGGTGGCCAGAGCACAAGGATCTGTATTGCTTTTGCTCCAAAAGTTTAAAATAATCAGGAAGGTGAAGTCAAAGATAGATCAGATCCTTTGTTTTTAGGTAAGTTTTCCAAATGACTAGTTGAAATTTCCCTTTGCTACTGCATTTTGCATGTGTTTTGATTTTATAAGCAGTATGAAGAGACCATTCTTTAAATCCTCCATCTGGTAAGTCAGTTTGAGTCTGTGAAGCAGTTCCCAAATGTACAGTGAGATCACCGTAGACTGGGGTTGCCAAAGGAGACAGCCCAGGGAAATTGAAATGTGAGCTGGAGCTTGAGCTTAGACTCAGTGAGGCTGGAAGAAGAGACAGGGATGCAAGGCCAAAGGTGTGGAGCAGGGGAGCAGCATATGGCCTGTAACAAACATAACTCAGTAGATACAGGACAGGAGGGGTTGCAGAGAGGACAGGCCTTTTCTGTTTACCTCCAGGATAGAACTCTTCCCTCCATCATCTTTATCAGATACATTTTTACTTTTGCTTGCGCATTCTGCTCTATAATAATAATTCCGTTTTCTAGACCTTGTTTACAGGTTGATTCTAAAGACTGAACAATAATAAACCACATTAACATCATTATAACCTGGGTTTGCTCTACAGCCTCATAATGGGCTAAGATTTCTCTTCCTTCTCTAATGAATCAAACATCACCATTCAAGATGCTTCTAGTATCAAAGTCAAATGAATTTTCTTCTTGACCCTCTTTAATTCCTCAAAATCATGATCATGCTATATTTCAGTTGACTTCATATTTGAACCTTTGTTTTCTTAAATGGTTCTTTTCCTCCCAAAGTTTCTAATTTTCCCACCTTTCTTCCCTCCCTCCCTCCCTCCCTCCCTCCCTTCCTTCCTCCCTTCCTTCCTTCCTTCCTTCCATCCTTCCTTCCTTCCTTCCCTTCTTATTTTTTATTTTTTGTGTTGTCAACAAAGCATATTTACCATCACAGATCTTCAGAAATACCCAGACTTTCAATTATACTACCTGTTGCAGGGAAACCACTTTCTCTCTGAAAACATTCTTCCAGAGACTTCTGTATTTCTGCTCCAATCTGAATTGGGGTTCTTTTCTAGATCTGCTGAGAACCATAGTCCCAAAACTCTTTCTCTCTGTACTTCTGGGGTAAATCCACTATTTTCTAGATCTCAGTTCTTTTTTCTTTGTTTGTTTGGTTGGTTTTTTTTCCCCCCTCATTTTATCTCAGGAAGGTTTCTGGGAGGCTAACTTTCAGTGTCTGTGTATGTCTAGAGACATATTTATTTTGCGCTGGTGCTTAATTGATATTTTGATTAACTGTGACATTTGAGGCTCAAAATACTTTCCCCTCCTCATTTGAAGGCATTTCTTCATTGTGTTTTGCCATCTGGTGTTGTTGAAAAGAGATCTAACTAATGGATGCTGTCAGTCTGAATCTCCTTCCCTTTAAGATTGATCTGATTTTCTTTTCCTCTGGAAAGTTTTCTTTATCTTCCAAGTTGTTAAATGTCTGGGGCTGAGTCTTTCATTCATTGCCCTGTTTTATCTACCAATATCCTCTTTTTAAAAAGATTTATTTATTTATTTGCACGAGAGAGCACACAGGAGTGGTGGCAGGGGGAGGGAGGAAGGGCAGAGGGAGAGGGAGAATCTCAAGCGACTCCTGGCTAAGCAGGAGCCTGACATGGGGCTCGATCTCATGACCCTGAGATCATGACCTGAGCCAAAATCAAGAGTCAGCCACTTAACCAACTGAGTGATCCAGGTGCCCCTCCAGCAGGATCCTCTCATCTGCTTTTGTCTTTGTTAAATTTATCATTGGCTCAAATTTTCTGACAGAGCTCACATAGATCTCTTTGTTGTGATGGATTGAATTCTGTTTGCACTCCTTAACTTTCATTTTAGGGGGATGCGGGCAGGGGAGGGAGGTAAATGTGTATGATCAGCCTGCCAGTTTCAGACTAGCAGTTTCAGACTAGATCAGTCTAGTTTCAGATATGTCATTTGGATATTAAGGAAGAGGGGAACCCTAGAATATGGGACTTGGGAGTCCTTGAGTTACATTGTGGGGAAACTGGCCCCCATAGGGGTCATTAGTGTTCTGAAGAAGTAACATCAGGTGTCTTCCATGTGTTCCACTCTTAAGCAAGCTATAACATCACCTCTCTAGTGAAGAGAAATGATTGGGAATATTCCAGTGTTTTCTGGATTGTTTCCATTAGCCTATGTTTATTCAGAGTGTCAAGTGAAGGATGGAAATAATAAGGTGGCTTACTGTAGGAACTTTTTTTATAAATTAAAGTCCAGTTGACACAGTGTTACGTTAGTTTCAGGAGCACAACAGTGATTGGACAGCCCTATATGTTGTGCTGTGCTCCCCACAAGGGTAGCTACCATCTATCACCATGCAACGTTATTACAATACCATTGACCTTATCCCCTATGCTGTGCCTTTCTTCCCTGTGACTTATTCATTCCATAACTGCATAACTGGCAGCCTATACCTCCCACTCCCCTTCATGCATTTTGCCCACTCCCCTCTGTTAACCATCAGTTTGTTCTCTGAATTTATGGGTCTGTTTCTGCTTTTGTTTGTTTGTTTAGTTGCTGTATGAAGTCTAAGCGTTCAATACTTTTGGAATGTACCTGGTGCTGGTCAGTGGACACAACTTACAATTCTTGTATTCTAGGGCGCTTTGTCCTTGGCACATAACATGCACCCTGAACCTGAAGATGATATTATTTCTCTGAATGACAATTCAACTCAGGATGCTTCTGGCCAGGCATCATGTTAGTGTGAGCCTTCTGAAGGAAAGGTGTAAATTCCCTGCTCCCTCGTAAGTCCTGGTTGTGATCAGGAGGAATCACAGATCCCTGCGACTCTTTTCAAAGTGGGAAGATTCCAGGGTCCTCCCTCATTCAACATGATATAAAAGCAGAAGAAATATTTATGAGGAGACAGAGGCACATGGACCTAAGACAGATCCATGGAATTATCACACCTGCCAGTTGGCCCCAGGGACCAGCATGGGGACCAATGAAGAAAAGCAGAGAAAAAGAGCACATCTCAGCAGATGCCAGAGTGAATAAAAATGCCACTCATGGGCCAGCTGCCCCCTGGAATATACCCCCACATCTGCTGATGGGGGCAGTGATGGCAGATCCTGGGATTGACAACGACTCAGTTTCCCCCACTGGTCTCCTCTGAGGGCGGGTCACGCATGCTTGTGTCTCAGAGAATTGTATCTGCTGGACTCTTCTTTTCCTGGACTCCAAAAACATGGCTAATGAAGGCAAATGATTGCTAAGGACAGTGGTTCCCTCAAGCTAGAAGCCCCCTTGGATGGAGATTCGGTGCACAGTAGAGTAAGAAGTGGCCATTGTATGCTCCAGTAGCCACGTGGTCTATGTCCCTACTGGCCTTCCAGAGGTCCCAGGGCTGGGACTATGATCCTCCTATTCATCCTGAGCTTGTCTGCTACTGTCCCACCCTGGCCCCAGGCTCAGACTCTGCCCCTTGAAGGTGATGTTTCATAGGGAGAATGCTCTTTCATCTTCTGCCCACCCTTTGGCATGGGCCTTCAGCCCACCCATGTAAGAGCAAATGAGAGCAGAAGCTGCAGAAGTCTTGGTCTCTCATACACACCCATTCCCTTTATTTATTTATTTATTATTTTAAAAAATATTTTATTTTATTTTTTCAGTGATCCAAGGTTCATTGTTTATGCACCAAACCCAGTGCTCCATGCAATACATGCCCTCCTTAATACCCACCACCAGGCTTACCCATCCCCCCAAACCCCTCCCCTCCATAACCCTCAGTTTGTTTCTCAGAGTCCACAGTCTCTCACGGTATGTCTCCCCTTCCAATTTACACCAACTCACTTTTCCTTCCCTTCCCCTAGAGTCCTCCATTTTATTCCTTATGTTCCACAAGTAAGTGAAACCATATGGAATTGACTTTCTCTGCTTGACTTATTTCACTCAGCATAATCTCCTCCAGACCCATCCATGTTGATACCAAAGTAGGGTATTCATCCTTTCTGATGGCTAATATTCCATTGTATATATGGACCACATCTTCTTTATCCATTCATCTGTAGAAGGGCATTTTGGCTCTTTCCACAGTTTGGCGATTGTGGACGTTGCTGCTATGAACATTGGGGTACATATGGCCCTTCTTTTCACTACATCTGTATCTTTGGAGTAAATACCCAGTAGTACAATTGCAGGGTCATAGGGTAGCTTTATTTTTAATTTTTGGAGGAATATCCACACTGTTTTCCAAAGTAGCTGCACCAACTTTCATTCCCACCAACAGTGAAAGAGGGTTCCCCTTTCTCCACATCCTCTCCAACACTTGTTGTTTCCTGTCTTATTGATTTGGGCCATTCTAACTGGTATAAGGTGGTATCTCAATGTGGTTTTGATTTGAGTTTCCCTGATGGCTAGTGATGATGAACACTTTTTCATGTGTCTGTTGGCCATTTGTAGACATACAAACATCCATCCCCTTTAGACAGTATCTCCCACCCCTACCCCAGTACTGGTGTCTAAGCCTCATTCCATAAACCCATGGCCAACCACTACCTCTGGAAGAATCACAGATGGATTTGCTCCCATCTTTGGGACTTCAGGGAGGGTTGTGGGTGTAGGTGATGGGCAGTGGCCCTGTGGCCTTGACATCTCCAGGTGTCACCTTGAATGGATGTCCCATCAGAGGTGGCAAAGCTGGGGAGTCCTATCTGTCCTGTTAGTACCACTGCCCCACCTGGAAATGGACAGAGAACTGAAAGAGTGTTGTGCAATTTTCCAATAGTTATAGCTTTTTCCTAACTAGTTAAAATCCAATCAAAGAGACCTAGTGTGTTTATAAACTTGGTATTATTTTCGTGTCACTATCTGAATCATCATGGAATTGGTTTCCTAGGGCCACCATGCCAAATTAACACAAATTGGGTCTCTTACAACAACAGATATTCCTTCTCTCCCAGCTCCAGAGACCAGAAGTCCCAAATCAGTCTGGGTTGTTGCCTTCTTGGGGGCTCAAGGGAGAGTCTATTCCATGTCAATCTCTCAGCTTCCTGGTGATGGTTGCCAGTCCTTGGTATTTCTTGGCTCGCAGCAACATAACTCCATTTCTGCCTCTGTGGTCACATGGCATTCTCCCTGTGTGTCTGTGTCCAAATTTCCCTCTTATAAGGACACCAGTCACTGGATTAGGGCCCATGTGAATCCAATATAGTCTCATCTTAACTTGTTTCTATCTGTGAAGGCTCTCTCTGAATAAGATCATCTTCACAGGTAGCAGAGGATAAGACCTGAACATATTTTGGGGGTAGGAGTCACAAGTGAATCAATAATTATCAAAATAAATGAAAATATGTTTTGAGTAGTGATATGTGATGAATCTTGTTGCTATTCTTTAAGCAACAGCATTGAGAAATTTCTCTAGGTTTACCAATACTTTTTCAAATGCTGAAAGACAGGTTCATGAATACTTAGGTTCCTAAAAAATGGAAAAATACATGCTCCCACTTCTCCTAAGTTTCTAATTAATGCATCCACATGAAGAAAGGTGAAAAACACAGTGGTCCTCTATAATAAGTGGCAAAAACAAATATAGAGAAATCATATTCACATAAATATGAAAAAAAATCAGTTTATCTTTTTAAAAAAGATAACCAAAGTTTTTCTGTTCATCTAACTTTAGGGTGAAAAATTTCTTTGAGGGGAACATGATATTTGACAATGAACTTTTACCATCATAATTCACTAATTCCTTTCTTTTTTTAAACTGTAGAGTCCCCCCAAAGAGAAATTAACATTAAATCACGTGTTTCAATTTCTTTTTCAAGATTTTATTTACTTATTTGACACACAGAGAGAGAACACAAGTAAGCAGAGAGGCAGGCACAGGGAGAGGAGGAAGCAGACTCCCTGAGCCGAAGGCAGAGGCTTTAACCCACTGAACCACCCAGGTACCCCAAGTGTTTCAATTTTACACTGTTTCATGCATGTATTGCACTCCGAGAGAGAGGAACATTTAATTCAACCCAGTCAAACATTCCCGTTTCATTTCTCACTTGCTTATGGGTGAGAATGTGCTCAACTAAATGTTTCCTGCTATGCTTTCCTGCTGCCTTGAATGAAACATGGGCACCATGGAGCAGGAACAAAGGCAGGTTTGCAAGTGAGAGGAATCTAGTTATTCCATGAAGTTTCCTTGAATTAATATCTTGTACCATGTTGGGGGTAGTGGGCTTCAAAGGGGACATTTTAGGGAGGAGAAAGGCCATGCTTTTAATGAATATGCTAAGAAACTAGAGGAATCTCAGGCCTGCTTGGCTGAATCCCTCGTGAACATTGCGTGTATAATGAGTGATTTCAATTGAAACCAGTTGGAGATCCATGACATTACCCAGCACTTGGAAAAAAAGGCCAAGAGAGGATTGGGATTGGGGGTAAGGCTAGTCTGTCCTTTCAGTGTCACACTGAGCCATTATTCAACCTGTCCACTCAGAGATTATGCAGCCATGTTGGGGAATGTACCCCTGCTTGTCTCACTATTATCGATTAAGGCTCAGAATGTTAACTTGTGGGTCTTGTTTAAGAGAAGCAAACAGTTTCCCTCAGGTAAAACAGATCACCAAGTTCTGGTTGCCCCAGTGCTCATGAACTGTCTTATATGTAGCACTTTTCACTTTTCTCTTTAGAGTTTTTGTGTATGGCTCCAAGTTCCCACATCTTCCTATACTCTTTGGACCAGCTTTACCTTCTTGCTGGTTCCCATGTCCGTGAATTAATGTATCTTCAGCCTCTATTTCTTCCCTTATTTTGTTTTTGCAGGAGAGTAATTTTGAAAAACTTTTTTGAATAGATACTTTTGACCCATGTTTGGACTTTTTATCTGTATCCTTATTTTGGTGGCGGAACATAAAAAGTTACCAGTGGTGTTTTTTCTTGTGCCAGGACCTAGTAGGTCCTGGGGGAGGAGGCCATGGATGAAATTCCCTCAACGGCTTTGCTCTTGCATGTGGGTAGAATCACATGAAATGCCAGAATAAAATACCTCATTTGTTTTCATCTCGTGCTTATTTGCAAATGAAATTCTGTAATGATAGCTCTCAAAAAAAAAAAAGTTTTGGGGGGCTCCTGAGTGGCGCAGTTGGTTATACATCCCACTCTTGGTTTCGGCTCAGGTCTTGGTCTCAGGGTTGGGAGATGGAGCTCTCCCCCCTACCCCAACCCCGTGGTGCTCTATGCAATAAGGAGTCTACTTGAGATTCTCTCCCTCTCCCTCTGGCCCTCCCCCTGCTCATGCACACACACACTCTCTCAAATAAATAAATAAATAAATAAGTCTTTAAAAAATAGCTTTTTTTTTTATATGGGGAGAGATGAATGTTGATTTTATTTTTTTATTTATTTATTTTTTAAAGATTTTATTTATTCACTTGACACAGAGAGAGAGATTACAAGTAGGCAGAGAGAGGAGAGAGGAGGAAGCAGGCTCCCTGCTGAGCAGAGAGCCCGATGTGGGCCTCGATCCCAGGACCCTGGGATCATGACCTGAGCCGAAGGCAGCGGCTTTAACCCACTGAGCCACCCAGGCGCCCTGAATGTTGATTTTAAATAGTTGAATCTGATTTCTAAGGTATTTGGGCTGGTATGAACAGCTGTGAAAGAGGCATTTAAAGCCAATTCCCAGTTGTTAATTTTATATTTGGATTGGGGCACTAAGTGAGGAAATGAGTATGGGGACAGCGGGTCCCAAGGCAAGGAAAATTCAACCCTAAGGAAAGTTCAGGGATGGTTGGTGCTAAATATTGGCATGCAGAACTGCGATTAAATTACTCTCATGAGCTGTAGGAAGACTGATTTTTATTCTTGCTCACCCCAAGATGACTACACAACACCACCAACACAACAGATGGCTGTTGGTGCTCCCCTGGGTGAAGCAATCATCCCAACCTCCCATGCCCTGTGGGCTGAGTCATCCGCTATTCCACTTCCTGACTGTGCTGGCTCTTGGCTTTGAACCTTACCACTATCCAGCTGGGGCCCAATTCTCATTTCAAAAATTACAGCCTAAATGTCCTCCCAGTGGGACCTGTCCCCACACTTATTACCAAAAGTTGCTGTTACATAAGCCACTCTCCTCCTTGTTCTATTTTCTGCCCCTTTTTTGCTAAGTGCAATGACTTTGTTGGTTGAGTTTTTTTGGCTGTTGTTTTTAATAGCCTCAAAGGAGAAATCTCTCATCTTGCAAGTGAAGCAAAATCTGGTGGGACTTCAGAAGGTAAAGAGTAGAATCAGTTCCCAATTTCACTGTAGAAAGGAGATAGGCCTGCTTAGTCGATCAGTACAATGCAGGAATTTCCAATATTAACATGGTATCTGGCAGCATATCTGCCATAGGTCCACATCTAAAGAGTGGGGTGAATTTCAAGATAAGGTAAGATACAGCCTGAGTTAGATCTTGGCCTTTCAATTCTCTATAGTTTCTCCTTTACCCCCAACTTAGTGGAACTAACATATAACTCTTTTGTCCTCCAAATTCACCAATCCATCCCCAATTTCAAATGTGCCTATCTCCAATTGTTTTTTTTTTTTTTCTTAAGTAGGCTCCATGCCTAGCATGGAACCCAATGCTGGGCTTGAACTCACGACAACTAATACAAAGACCTGAGCTGAGATCAAGAGTAGGATGCTTAACCAACTGAGACATCCAGGCCCTCTCCTTGCTCCCCCTCACCGTTCCAATTGGCAATTCTTATAATATACACTGATACCAGTGACAATATACAAGCTGTCTGTGTAAATGGCTATGTGTCTTCTGAGGGCAGAGTGGCTATCTACTGCAGAGTTTCTCAAACTTATACTTCTCAATGTTTGTACAGATCACCTGGGGACCTGTTTAAATGCAGGTTCTGATTCAGTAGGTCTGGGTGGGGCCAGAGATCCTGCATTGTTAACAAGCTCCCAGGTGATGCTGCTCCTGCTGGTCCCACAACCAGACCTTGAGAATGGCTGCTCTAAGGCATATCTCCTGTTTCAGGATAGCTGAGGGCAAAGCAGAAGGGGCATCTTCTCTATACTATGGAAGGAATGGTAATCTTTATTTTTTTATTAACATATAATCTATTATTTTCCCCAGGGGTACAGGTCTATAAATCATCAGGCTTACACATTTCATAGCACTCACCATAGCACAAACCCTCCCCAATGTCCATCCCCCAGCCACCCTATCCCTACCCCCACCCCCCGGCAACCCTCCTCAGTTTATTTTGTGAGATTAAGAGTCTCTTATGGTTTGTCTCCTTCCCGATCCCATCTTGTTTCATTTTTTCCCTCCCTACCCACCATGACCCCCCGCCCTGCCCCTCAAGTTCCTCATATCTGAGAGATCATATGATAATTGTCTTTCTCTGATTGACTTATTTCACTTAGCCTAATACCCTCTAGTTCCATCCATGTCATTGCAAATGGCAAGATTACGTTTCTTTTGATGACTGCATAGTATTCCATTGTGTATATATACCACATCTTCTTTATCCATTCATCTGTTGATGGACATATAGGTTCTTTCCATAGTTTGGCTATTGTGGACATTGTTGCTATAAACATCCAGGTGCACGAGCCCCTTCGGATCACTACCTTTGTATCTTTAGGGTAAATACCCAGTAGTGCGATTGCTGGGTCATAGGGTAGCTCTATTTTCAACTTTTTGAGGAACCTCCATACTGTTTTCCAGAGTGGCTGCACCAGCTTGCATTGTAGTGTCGGAGGGTTCCCCTTTCTCTGCATCCTTGCCAACATCTGTCGTTTCCTGACTAGTTGATTTTAGCCATTCTGACTGGTGTGAGGTGGTATCTCACTCTGGTTTTGATTTGTATTTCCCTGATGCCGAGTGATGGTGAGCACTTTCTCATTTGTCTGTTGGCCATTTGGATGTTTTCTTTGGATAATTGTCTGTTCATGTTTTCTGCCCATTTCTTGACTGGGTTATTTGTTTTATGGGTGTTGAGTTTGAGAAGTTCTTTATAGATTTTGGATACTAGCCCTTTATCTGATATGTCATATGCAAATATCTTTTCTCATTCTGTCAGTTGTCTTTTGGTTTTGTTGACTGTTTCCTTTGCTGTGCAAAAACTTTTAATCTTGATGAAGTCCCAATAGTTCATTTTTGCCCTTGTTTCCCTTGCCTTTGGCAATGTTTCAAGGAAGAAGTTGCTGTGGCTGAGGTCGAAGTGGTTGCTGCCTGCATGAACGGTAATCTTTGTTGGCCAAGTCAGCCTCTTAATAATTCCCTCCCTGCTTTGCCCCGTAATGCAACCACTACTTATATGTGACTCTTTAAAAGTAAATTTAAATTAATTTAAAAAGATCAAACATTTTATTCCTAGTTGCATGAGCCACCTCTCAAAGGCTCAATAGCTGCATGTGCCAACAGCTACCCTATTGGACAGGAAAGATGTAGGGCATTTCTCTCACTCCAGAAAGTGCTACTTGACAATGCTATTCTCTAAGAATTCCAAAAATCTCTTTCTGGTTAAAGCCACTAGTTTAAGGCCCACCCACACTTTGAGTAGCAAAAACCTACGGAACATGCAGCATTTCTTTTTGAATCTGCACAATATCACAAATGGTCTGATTATACTTCCATGGGCCCTGGTTCTGAACCATGGACACATGTAGAAACACCTGGGAGCCTGACACTGGTAAACAGCTAACCCCAATCAGAATTATGGTGGAGGGATGGGGGTGGGTGGAGTGGGATGGGCACTGGGAGTCTTAAAGGCACCCAGCTGATTATAATGTGGGATGACAGTGAGGAGTCACTGTTCTAGGCCAGAGTTAGATACCATGACCTGCACTGACACACAGAGTGAGGAGGGTTAGGAAGTGTTTTCTGGGCATGTCAAAATGCACAGCTTTCCACAGCGGAGGGGTGGAGCGTAGGGGCTGCCTCACTCAGCAGCGAGCAGACACCTTGGTTACGTCTATGCACAGATTTTTTCAGTGCCTCCATTTTCTGGTGATGTCTCTGAGAAACAAGATTGAGGCTTTAAAAATTATTATTATTTTAAAATTCTAACAGGGACTAAGAAACTGGGACCTCTGCCCAGTGAAATTGAGACAGTCAGGGACCATTGGAACAAGCCCCAAGTGAAAAGCCTTATGCACCTGCGGCGCTTTCTGTTTGTTGTTATTATTAAACTGCTTTGCTTACAGAGCAGAAGCAGGATGCCGCCCCTCTGACAAGCTGGACCTAAACCAGAGGACCGGGCTCCGAAAAGCAGGGATGGGCTGCCTGAGTTGCCTGCCAATATTGACCAGTCAGGACGAGGCCCTTCCAACCAATCAGAACAATGTGGTCCTCTCCCTCCTTCCCTCGTTAGCATGTTGCACCGGGTGTGGGACCCGAGGGGGAATTTTCTCTGTATGAGTGGGGCTTCCACTTTGTTTGGAGAAGCCAGCCTAACTGCTCTCTGCTGGCGCCGTGGAAAGCACACGTGACCTTAGCAGACTATGTGTCTGAACTGCATCAAGCTGGACCATCACAAACCCATTTTCTTTTTTTTTTTTTTCAGAACTTCTTTTTTATTCTTAAAGTATATCCTATTAAGAGATGTATAGTAAATTACTTTTGTAAGTAATTTATATAAAGTCACTTGGCATATTTCCCCTTTGGGTGGATTTGAATGGGTATGCTACCAACTAAATAAACAAGTTTATTTTCTCACTATGCCTATTATTATTAATGATTGCTTGTTTTACTTGACTATTTTTAAAATTCCAGTATAGTTAACATACAGTGTTCTATTGGTTTTTTTGTTTTTTTAATTTTATTTTTATTCTTTTATTTTATTCTTTTATTCTATAATTCTAAAAAATTATTCTTAATTTTTATTATTTATTCTTATTTTTATCCTGCCCAAGGGGTATAGGTCTGTGAATCATCAGGCTTACATCTTTCACAGCATTCACCAAAACACAAACCCTCCCCAATGTCCATAACCCATCCACCCTATCCCTACCCTCCCACCCCCCAGTAACCCTCAGTTTGTTTTGTGAGATTAGGAGTCTCTTATGGTTTGTCTCCTTCCCCATCCCATCTTGTTTCATTATTTTTCCCTCCCTACCCCCCACAACCCTCCACCCTGCCCCTCAAGTTCCTCATATCAGAGAGATCATATGATAATTGTCTTTCTCTGATTGACTTATTTCGCTCAGCATAATACCCTCCAGTTCCATCCATGTCGTTGCAAATGGCAAGATTTCGTTTCTTTTGATAGCTGCATAGTATTCCATTGTGTATATATACCACCTCCTCTTTATCCATACATCTGTTGATGGACATCTAGGTTCTTTCCATAGTTTGGCTATTGTGGACATTGCTGCTATAAACATTCGGGTGCACGTGCCCCTGAGGATCACTACCTTTGTGTCTTTAGGATAAATACCCAGTAGTGCGATTGCTGGGTCATAGGGTAGCTCTATTTTCAACTTTTTGAGGAATCTCCATACTGTTTTCCAGAGTGGCTGCACCAGCTTGCATTCCCACCAACAGTGTAGGAGGGTTCCCCTTTCTCCGCAACCTCACCAACATCTGTCGTTTCCTGACTTATTGATTTTAGCCATTCTGACTGGTGTAAGGTGGTATCTCGCTGTGGTTTTGATTTGTATTTCTCTGATGCCGAGTGATGTTGAGCACTTTCTCATGTTTCTGTTGGCCATTTGGATGTCTTCTTTGGAGAAATGTCTGTTCATGTCTTCTGCCCATTTCTTGACTGGGTTATTTGTTTTATGGGTACAAACCCATTTTCAAGCGGGACCATCACAAACCCGTTTTATGGTGCATGTCCAAAAAATGTCCAGAGATCTCCTTAACAAGCTGCTGATTTAATATTTACTAATATATTGTGCAGATTTTACCATTTATGACCATGATTTTTCTCTGGGTGGGGAGAACTGCCAAAATTTAGTAAGCATTGAACCAAGCACTGTCATTTTTCTCCAAGGAAAGCATGCAGTGGGTGCAGATATCAACAGCTACTCCCTCAACCCCTCCAAGCCCTAATAAACATTTGTGACTCATTGTGCTGCATCAAGTCATGAAATTTAAGTGTGAGCAAAGATAAAATGTAACTCTGACCTTCTGATGGCCAGGAGACCTACAAGAAAATGAATAACCTATAATAACAATGATTGCAATGTTCTCTCTATTCTACATATTGTAACTAGTTATTATAACTAACTTTGTCCCCAGATTGACTTACATGTGCAAGGGAAGTCAACTAACTACATGAGGAGTTCTCCAACTTTGATGTATGTTTAAATGGCCTCATTAAAGATGCCTGGCCTCTTTTATAGGCCAGCAGACTAAGATTGGGCACATTCCACCAGCCCTATTGGAAAGTTCTGACACACGTCATCTGCTCATCACGGCTAGGATTCTCTTGCTTCCTATGGCCCCATTGCATCCTGTGGAATTCCTTGTTACCCCAGACGGTAAATCCTTTGGAGTTTTTTTAGAGGTCCAGAACTCACACTACATTTGGGGCTTAGAGAAGATAAATGTATTTCCAGCCAATGCCAGCAAAAAGCAGATATGCCACTTTTTCTTTGAAATGACTGTGTTTTTAGTCTCTGAAACCCTAAAAATTCTTCCTAAACATGACAAGGAATGAGAATTTGTCAAAGAGTTTTGATTTTTCTAGGAGATGCTATCCAAATTATATACATTAAAAAAAATATCCCAGCAACCATAAAGATGGAATTACAATTACAGGGGCACTGTAGCAGCCAGAATAACTTGCAAACACTTTTTATCTCAAAATTCACACCAGGCTTGCTGTCTTTCCATAACACCTATATTAATTTCAAGAGGGAAATCATCTTTTCTCTGGTCTAAATTAATAGAATGTCTGCTTTGGCAGGGATCTCAGTGATCATGTGATCCTATACAGTCATTTGGGAGAAATTCAGATACTCATATGACAGGACGGGATAGGACTTCTGCCCTGGGGTCCAGACCTTGCTGGCTCCACTGAATTATGGCTTTCACAGGAAGAAAGATACTATTATGGCCACTATGTCATTATCTAGAGTTTGAAAGTTGGGTTAGAAATGTTCACTGTTTTTAGACATGGGGACACAATGTACAGCATGGGGAATATAGTTAATAATAGGTAACAACTTTTATGGTGACAGATGGCAGCTAGATTTATTGTGGTGATCACTTTGTAATGTATATATAATGTCTATATATAAATGTTGAATCACTATGTCGTACAGCTGAAACTAATATAACTTGTATGTCAACTACAATTCAATTAAAAAATGTTCCAGTTTTCTTTTTTCTTTTTTTTAAAATTTTATTTTTATTATTTGCCCAAGGGGTACAGGTCTGTGAATCATCAGGCTTACATCTTTCACAGCATTCACCAAAGCAGAAACCCTCCCCAATGTCCATAACCCATCCACCCTATCCCTACCCTCCCACCCCCCAGTAACCCTCAGTTTGTTTTATGAGATTAGAAGTCTCTTATGGTTTGTCTCCTTCCCCATCCCATCTTGTTTCATTATTTTTCCCTCCCTACCCCCCACAACCCCCCACCCTGCCCCTCAAGTTCCTCATATCAGAGAGATCATATGATAATTGTCTTTCTCTGATTGACTTATTTCGCTCAGCATAATACCCTCCAGTTCCATCCATGTCGTTGCGAATGGCAAGATTTCGTTTCTTTTGATAGCTGCATAATATTCCATTGTATATATATACCACATCTTCTTTATCCATTCATCTGTTGATGGACATCTAGGTTC
>LNAC01000851.1:474422-556933 GCA_002007465.1 Ailurus styani | reverse complement strand
CCTACCCCCCACAACCCCCCACCCTGCCCCTCAAGTTCAGCGAAATAAGTCAATCAGAGAAAGACAATTATCATATGATCTCTCTGATATGAGGAACTTGAATGTTCCAGTTTTTATTCCACATATCACAGAACCTGTGATTATGCAGGTAAACATAACCTATAGTTATGCCGTGACCTCCCCTCACTTTTCTGAGGTCTTTGAATGGTGCACATCACATTATAGCTCCATTGGCAAAGACAAGCTCTGAGAGACCCACCTCTGGCCACCTTCGAGCCAGCAAAAGGGAGAAATCGGGCCAGATGGCCTATGATGTGGGGAAAAATGCCAAGTGGGAACAGTCAGGACCGTGGACAGTAGTGAAGCTCAGGAGAAGAAAGAGCAGCCAGATGGTACTTGAGATGGGTTGTCACTGTTTTCCAGACCACTGAGTCACAACTGGTGACTCTCAGAAGTAACAGTGATCCATGACATCAATTTTCCTGATGAGGTACAGGGGAAAACTTACCACTCACACTAAAAGGCTCTCTTGTTCCAGAATTCCTCTATATAAAGCGTGAAACTTTCTGTGCAGTCAACCCATGTTAAAATACTAAAGGGACACAACTTCTTTCTGAAACAAACACTAAAAGGCAGTTTAAAATTTGGATTTCTATTAGATCCCTTTTGAGAATAATGTTAACAATTCTGTTACCATGTTCCTCCAAAACACATTGAAACCCAATGCCTCCAACTCCAACGGATTGGTTTGTTTCATTTATAACAGATTTGCTTCATTTATAACAGATGAGTGAATTTCTTGGCATGGATTTCTTTTATATATTCAAACTTGTTTTTCCTTCTCAGGCATGTGTTGTTAGTTAATATTTAGGTGGCAGATGAAATCCTCCTCGACGACAGAGGAGTCTTTGCATTCAGGAGACAAGAAACTTCACATTTGGTTGTAACATGACCTGTGTGGGTTTCACACTAGCACTACTAGACTGGGAGCATGCTTCATGAATGGTGATGCCCCCTCTAGGAAGAGAGGCTGGTTATGGCTCCCTAGTGCACAGAGAGATTTAGGGAGTGATGTAGAACATTTTGTTGCTTTGGGGCACAATGCCCCTAGTGCTGCTGTAGGCAAAGCATAAAATGTTTTATTTCTGGAAAGGAAGACTTTCTCCTCCTCCTTGCCTCCCCTCCCGATTAATGCATACCAATATCTAAGCCTGCTTCCCAACTCTGAGCAAAACTTTCAGTGGATAGAAAAATGTGGCTTTGACCATGTCATTTTAGAGCACAGGGTGTCCCCTGAGGTTCTTGTAGAAAAGCCAAAACCTCAAGTCCGAGTTAAGGCCTGGCCACGGGCACAAACCCGGGCCTGTGCTTTTCCCTCGCCTGGGAATCACAGTCATTTCCCACGTGGACACTGACTGGGGGCCACTGCCTGCATATGAAGGTTTCTGCACGCCCGGCAGGAGGTGTGTAGCTGATCATGTTCTACTTTGGTTTCTTAGGCAAGCGTGTAAAGTGGGTTTGTGTGATTGTTTGAAGCATTTGGAACATTGAAGGCCAAAGCTGGTGTAAACCTTTTCTTTCTTTGCTGAGCCATGACATCTTTGTTGGATAGATTTGCATCAAAATAAACTTTGTAAAGTAGAAAATTAGCTGTACATGGTTGTGATGTGTGAACGGGAGTTCATGGGCAGGAAATTTCTCCTGTATTCACCATTAGTTTCTCTTGTTGGAATTTTTTTGTTTTTTGATTTTTTAAAAAAGATTTTATTTGTTTGAGTGGGGCAGAGGGAGAAGGAGAAGCAAGGGAGCCCAATGGGGATCTTGATCCCAGGACCCAGGGATCATGACCTGAGCTGAAGGCAGATGCTTAACCGACTGAGTCACCCAGGAGCCCCTCTCTTGTTGGAGTTTCTAACTAAAACTTTTTCACCTTGAACGAAATGGTGGTTGCCTATGTCCATCTCTACGAGCTGATAACTCCACCCAGAATCTTGGCTCTCTCCCATATCATCTTAAATCATTAACTTTGATCTGGTTTGGTTTTAATTTAAATGTTGTTTTTGGCAGGAAGGAAACATACTGCAAGAGGATAGAGAATGTAGATTATGGAGTTTTCCAAATTTCTTTTCTTACTTTCAGCCATTTGTAGATCTCAGTGTAAGTAGAAAGAAAAAAGAATTTTGAAAGAATGAAAGAGATAGTACACGTGTGTGTGCGTGTGTGTGTGTGTGTGTTGCACAAACTGTAATATCAGCTGGGACAAAGGACACTATCTACACCAGTGGTTCTCAAAGTAGGACCCAGACCCGGCAGTGGTAGCATCTGGGGGTTGGTGAGAAATGCAAATTCTTTGACCTACTGAACTGGAAATCTATATTTGGGTGTCTCCTAGTAATTCTGGTTGGCGTTTAAATTTGGGAAGCTTGGATTTTAGATCATGAATGAAGGTAGGTAAATGCATTTTCTCATACGTGAAGTTGAATACCATCTTTGACTTTAAAGAAACTGGAGGGAATAATTCAACCTGACATGACAATAAATTTTTAGATATTCTGGAATGGGTTGTTTGGACTTGTCATAGTCAGCAAAATAAATTCTAAAACTACAGCAATGGGCATTTTGGAGACCCATTGGCAGTTGGAGAATTAATGATGGACAGAACATCTGATGTATCATCCCGTATCAAGCATGAGAGGGAAATGATACATATGATTTTTGTCCTAAAAAGAAGGACACAAACCTGAGTAGAGCACATCTTCTGCAAGAATTTAAAAGTATTAGCTCTCTGCTGAAATTCCCTATGCGCACAGGTGCCTCTCTTTTTAGCAATGGTCTGTGGGCCTGGCTCAGAATCTCTTGAAACAATTGCCAAGATCCTGAAATTCCTCTTCACACTTCATTCCAAGTTTTGTATGCAGTTTTCTGGAATCAGTTACTAGATGAATTATCTCAACAAACCAGAAGAGGTGATATCACCAGATTCAATTTTTCATAAACAGGGTAAGTTTGAAGTCTCTTAAAGAATTGTCAGGTATGTGTATATGCATACATTTATGTAAGTTAATTTTAGCAGGAATACCCTGAAGTGGCATGTATGCCAATATTGTCTTAAATTTTCCCTTCCCTCCTACCTGTTGCAAAAGCAAAGACCAAAACAAAAATGAGTAATAACTACAACCATTCACTACATTTAA
Organism: Ailurus styani; assembly: GCA_002007465.1. NCBI lineage: Eukaryota > Metazoa > Chordata > Mammalia > Carnivora > Ailuridae > Ailurus > Ailurus styani. Next base: position 553,739 of record LNAC01000851.1, on the reverse strand, counting down.
AATCTCTACAACTTGGTAAGAGTGTTTGCCAAATTGAAGCTCAGTAAAAAATGAATGGGACTACTGGCCACAATTTATTAAGGAAATAAATGTTCTGAGTACATCAGGAAGCTATCTGAGAGCTTTTGGTGGAGTTTTATTGCTCTGCCCTGGGTTTTGAGACTACGGGTAAAGTTCAATATGAAGTCAGTTCTGGGGCTATCATCTATCTAACCATATTGCTAATACTGGGCTTGTCCATGGCTTTAGCAGTTGACTTTTTCAACATCTCTAAGTGCCCCACGTCTCCAGAGGATCATGCCACAAACACACAGCTTTTAATTTATCACAGAAACGTTGGCTGAACCCACCCAATTCCTCCTGAAGATGTATCATATCAGACAGCTGGATATTTGGAAAGTTTTCAAAGAGCCATTGGATTGTTTTCATAGGAAGTTTTGACGTCAGATAGATGGTGTGTGTGTGTGCGTATGTGTGTGTGTTGAGCAGCCATTGCAGAAAACAGAAAAATAAATGAGACTCAATAATTAGTATGAGCCTACATAAAATTCAACATAGAAATATCCCATCTACTTCAAAATAGCTGCTCAAAATAGGTCAGAGTAGTTGGATAATTAGCCTGGGAATGGGAGAATCATCCAATTTTGAAAAGGTGAAAATAAATAAGTCTTAGAAGGAGGATCACCAACACCAATTTCCCACTTCCAGTTTCTCCCAATAATCTGAATATTTTCATGACCAGTTAGGTTAAGTTCTAAGGCTATCCATTTTATTATATTGCTTTGCAAGTTGGATATTATTCTTGTTTTATGTACCATGATTCAAAACCATCTGGACCTTAGAATATTATCACCCCTCTCCCCGCATTTTTAAACATTTAGGCTTTTCTTTGAAGCCTGTGTGCATAAAGTGAGTTCAGATTTGCTGTCTGAGATATACAGAATCTCAAATCTCTAGCATTCTAGTTCATGACCGTAAACGTAAGTATTTGCACCAACAGACTTAGGAAAACATAATCACCCACCTATCCTCCAGCCAGGCCTTTTTGGAAAACATGCCCCCACAAAAGGGTACTACCCCTAAAAAGGTAGGGCCAGTATTCTCCTTTAGAAGGGGGGACAGAAGCCTTCTGGAAATGTCTCTGTGTTGTGGCTTCTCAGTGCATCCAATGCCACCTATGTGTGCTGACAGGGACCCCAGCAGGCTGGGCATGGTTGGGAATATATTTTCCAGAAAAAGAGGACTTTCTGGCAGTTCCTCCTTGTGGCGTCAACTTGGATGTGTTAAGGAAGAAGTGTAAACTCTAGCAGGCGCCTTCCCTTGCCCCCTTATGCACAAGATCACAGCCTGGGAAGTTCTCCAGCACACTCCAGAAAATTGTTGAGAGGGGTCTCTGATATTATTGTCAGGTATGGCCTATTGAATCAAAGTTCTTCCCTCATATCCATTCTAACTCCTCCCAAATAAATCCCAGAACAGTAGAAGCAGTGAAAATAGCAACATCAGCTATTTTGCATCATTGGAGAGCCTGCTCATTTAGAACCACATTCTCAGTAGGTAGCTCAAGACACAACTGTGCATGGCAGGGACCTGGGCAGAAATAGCCCAAGTGTTCGTTTCATACAGGAAACCTTCCCAGTTCCTAGGTTGGCAATCATTATGCATGGGAACTTTACCTTACCCCATGATTTTCTCTTTGACAATCTTAGCATGGAAGTACAGTTTCTAAAGATATCATAGAAAGCATGCTTGAAAGAAAAAAAAATCAAACTTCAGATCAAAGGTTTTGTCTGAGACTAAAGCTAATTAAGACCAATATAAAAAGCATCAATCAGAATAATGAAAATATCCTGTCCGTGGCCAGTGTGTATTTATAAAATGCATAGAGTGGTAAAGCATTTTGAGATGTCAACACTCAAAGCTAAGTACCTCCTCCTTCCTGGGGGGGGGGTGAATATATATATATATTTATATTAATTTATATATATTACATAAAATATAGATATATTTTAAATAGGCTCCACACCCAGGTGGAGCCCAATGTGGGGCTTGAACTCATGACCCTGAGATCAGGACCTGAGTTGAGATCAAGAGTCGGGCACTTAACCAACTGAACCACCCAGGCACCCCAGGTGAATAGGTATTTTTTTTACATAATTAAATAGAAGTTGGTGCTGTGACTTACTGGCAGTTTTTCTTCTGATTTCTATAAATGAATTCTGTTGCTTCAGGTGGAAACCTGGGTTGTTCACTAACCTTGGTCTACTTTTAGATTTGGGTAATTGTTTCTTGGGAATCACTCAGGTTAAGAATGGGGCTTATTACAATGATGTGTTAGTCTCTCTTTGCAGGAGTTAGCTTCAGGGAAGTCTGAATTTTCGCAACTGAAAAGTAGTCAGATCAGACAGGATAAAGAACTTGAACGCTGCCGAACATTATCAGCAGGGCTGGAATCTCTTCCTCTCACTCTAGCTGAAAGAATTCCTCCTAGATCATTGCATGGATGCTACAGGACAACAGATCCAAAGTCCCTGCAAGCTTGAGAGAAGACCCACGATTTGCAACTTCATACTTGCAATCCACCAGACATCTGCCAGCTTTCCAGGTGAGTCCACCCAGAAAGAGTATAAGCACAAATACTGGCCGCTTCCTTCCACGCGTACTGGTCAGTGTAAACAGGCAACACTCTAGGAGAGGAAGTAAAGCGCTCAGCTCAAGGAAGGATACAGAACAGAGAAGTTTATTTTACACGATCCATCCAAGAAAACAATCTCGATAAACCAGTGCAAAATGTGCAACAGAATCAATACGTGTGTCTTAGCTCTAAGAGCCCAGATTGGTGATTTCCTCTCCCGTTCCTCCTTCGGGCAGGTGCCCCATCAGCTAATGCTGGCCTTGGTTTGCACCACTGACAGAAACATTCAACCAATTTGTAGCAGGTTATTTTTACAATTCATACCAGAATGTGTACAAGGGACGGGGGCGGAAAACCATACTGAATGAATGATAAGTGATCAGTGCTTAAAGTAAATACAGGGGGCAGCACGGGCAAGAATCCACAGTTTCAATAAATACAAGTGTAGCAAGCATGGGTGGGTCTCAACTCGGTGGAATTAGTCTGCATAATAATTCAGCATCGTACAAAATCTAGCAGGGCTGTCGAGCAGTGATTGGCAACAACTTTCACAATAACTTATGCCCTTGAGCAAGTCTGCATTGAACACATTCTGTGGTTCCGAAGGTGTCAGTTAGTTCTCTGTTTTCTCCTTCCCTGGCCATCCCTCCAGGATGGGAGGGGCGGAGCTGGGGCAGCTTGGTGGAGGCGTCCCACGAGGAAGGACGCTGGCCCAAGAGCCAGCCATCAGGGTCCAGTGTACTCAATACCGAGTGGCAAATTGGGACTTGATTGACGACATCTGTGCAAAGTGTGCTTCTCTCCATTTTCCAAGAAACCAGTGTCTGTAACTCCTGCACGAAAAGCAGTGGTGGCCGCTGGGTCACTCCCTGTCACCCCATATACCAAGTGACGAGAGCGCATCTCAGGGACTCACAGGCTGGGAAGCTTCTGGTGCTGACTGCCTGGCCCCTCACAGATGGGGAGTGTAACCAGGGCCCCTCATTCGGGGCCTCAGGCAGGCTAGAACTATTGCTTGAGAGACTAGAAGGAACCTAGTGAGAAAAAGATGATCCTAATGGCTATGTGGGGAGCTGTCTTCTTCCTCAAAAGCCTCGTGCCCCCTAGGTTACGCCTATGGGACTACCGGGAGTCCACCTCGGGTATGAAACGTCAGGCATCTGTTCCCGGTATCCCTGACCACATGTTCCCCTACTAAGCGCTAAATCCATGCATAGTCTACGGTGCCTGGGATGTGATCCCAGAACACACGGCAGGGACAACCTGTGGATCGTCTGCTAATCCAGAGCCCAGTGAAAGAAGATGCAAGAGAAGCTCTCCATCTCTGGAAGAAAAGGAAGAAAAGGGGGAAGCCCCCCCCCAAATGAAACAACCTCCCCAAACCCAGTCACCTAGGCATCACCTCAAAACAACGAAATCACAAACTCTCCCTAGCATCGATACACCCTCTCCTCTCTATCCCTTTGACAGTCTCAGGTCATAAATTAGGTTTGTCTTCCATCCAATAACTTAAAAAAGGAGGAGGGATTGTAATAAGTTTTGCCTGGCTTGGGCCAGTTAGCAGCCAGTTTTGTTTTGTTTTGTTCTGTTTTCCCTAGAATCTCAGTCACAATGGAGCTTGAAAATTCACGCGGATGTCAGAGTCTTCACACGGAGGAGACAGGAAGGGGTGGGCGGGAGGAACCCATGAAGGAGGAGGGGAAGCAGGGAGGGGCGGGGACAGCCTGGGCCACCGAGGCAGGAGCAGAGGCCTGTGACCAGCGCGGGAGAGCCCGAGACCCCGGCCCGGGGGCGGCCCGCGTGACTCGGGGTGCGGCTGGATCTTGTATTGCACAGAAAAGGAGGCCCAAGGCTCGGCGGGCGGCCGGGAGGGTCAGTGGTCCCCGCACATGGGCAAGTTCACAAACGTGAACACGTTGAACTCCGTCATGATGGAGAAGCACAGGAATACTCCATACAGAAAAAGGCACCCGCACCCGAGCTTCTTGTCCAGTTGCCACCTGTTCAGGTGAACGCCAAACACCTGCAACACACACAGCGGGGTCAGAGGGTGCGGAAGAGGTGGCACCGGGAGGGGAGAGGGGCTTTGGGGGGGCCGGGGGAGGGGCCGGCAGTGGTGGACCTCGCAGGGCACCGATGGTCTCTGAGTCCCCCAAGCCCATCGTTCAGGTTTTGAAAGACCAGAACACCAAAGTCAAGAAGAAGGGAAGTCAGAACTTTAAAATAACTTTAAAAAGTGGCCGCAGACTCCAAGCCAGCACTTCTCTGTGCCTGCAGCCCCTGTTCTGACTCCTCACCCTCTTGTCCCCAAGCAGCCCCTGGCTCTTCCTGAGGACGCATCTCCTGGCAGGTGGTGGCCACACCTCTTCCATTCCTATGCCTGAAGGCAAGGGAGTTGTGCCCCTTGTTCCTCACTGCTGCTTTCCCCAAAACACCCAGCTTGGAATCTAAAGCCTTCCAACAGTTACGCTCCATCCCACCCGGCTACAGTCCGCAATGCAAACCTGGCCTCTCTCCCTCCCCCTTCCCCAGACCCCCGAGTGCCACTCACTGACACTCCTATCTACAGCAACCCAAGGTCCTTCCCCACGATTTCACCATCTATGGAGAGGATCTTCCCAACACCTGTCCTCCACCCCATCTCCCACCCTGCACCTGCACTGGACCCACTAGTCTCATGTGACTGCCCAAATCTGGATGTAAGTCAAATAATATTAAAAACCCAGTTGCTCAGTTGTACTAGCCACATGTCATGTGCTCCACATCCACATGTGGCCAGTGGCTGCTGTCAGTGCAGGTGCAGGCACAGGCCGCTGGACAAGTTCTGCTGGACAGCCATGCAGCCGAGAGCCAGTGATGAGCAAGAACAGAAAAGACTATCCTGTCCTTCATCCTGCTCTCTGACGGCCATCTCCTCTTTCCGGCTTAGTCCATCTGGTAGCCTCCCTTCTGCAACTCTGCAGACCTGCAAGGACCCAGAACTCATTGCTACCACCACCATTCCATTGCATGCCACCCCCTGGACCCACCCATGTCCCACCTTACCCTGCCGAAATCCCACCAGCAATCGCTAGAACCATCCCTGGGCATCCACCAGCATTCTCTGGGCTCTCTGGTGCTGTTGTCCTCCCCTGGTAGAGCCTCAGCCTTGGGTTTGAACTCAGCTTCCAGTGACTCCACATTGCTTCCATGCTGCTGACCCAGGCTGGAGGAAATGCCTAGCCATGCCGAGGGGTCTCCCTTTAAATTCAAGCCCATGAACCTCTCGTGGGCCATTTATGGCGATGATCCCACATTTCCCTAAGTGTGTTGTCTCTCCCTTTCTTGGATGGTTGTTTCCAGCCTCTCCTCTATTCTCAGACCCCCTACATCCCCTTCTCTCCCTTCACTCTCAGCATGTGACCATGTTCCCATCCACAGAGCTCCCACCCCCAGACCCACTTGCTTGCCTTCTCTCCTGCTAGTGAGGAGGCCCCGATGCCCACGGCCCTGTCCATGGCGCACTCCTCCACACGTGCACACAAGCCCACCTCCCCTCACCACTCAAGAACATGGCCCCAGCAACTGCCCCTCTTTCATATCCACCTCCCTGTGCCACCGCTGGATTATTCCAACTGGGATACAAGAACACTGCTACTTCTCTCCTCTTAAAAAACTATACATATTTTTTCCTGGATGGTCATTTCCCTCCTTTCTTTACAGCAGGATGACTTGAAAGAGTGGTAAATACAAGTTTGTCCAATTTTTCTCCTTCCATTCTCCATTAACTTGTTCTACTCAACCTTCTGCCTCATTGCCCCACACAACCACCCTCTCATCAAGAACACCAATAACGTCGTATTGCTAACCCAAGTGGCCAGTGCTCAGGACTCATCTCCCGGACAGAGCCGGTCACTCCCTCCACCCTGAAATACCTTCTCCACTTGGCTTCCAGATGCCAGATTCCCTTGGTTTTCCTCCTACCTCTCTAACTGCTCATTCTCTTTCTTTTGGTGTTTTATTATTATCATCCTGACCTCCAGAGGGCACCAAGACTAGGATGTTGGGCTTCTCTTTTCTGTCCTTGCTCACCCCCTGGCTGTCTGCATCTAATTGCACGTCTTTAAATACCATCCATGTTCTGGGGCCTCCAGCTTGGACGTTTCTCCTGAAATCAGACTCATCTTTCCAGTGGCTTTTTTGACCTCTCCCTTGGGTGTCAAACAGGCAGTGCAAGCTCAAGATGTTTGAAATTGCTCTCCCCCCCACCCCCAACAAACCTACTTCTCTTCCATCTTCCAGCAACCCTCTTTCAACATCCCATGTCTAGCCCCATCTCCTACAGGTTGTACAAGTGTAGCTGTAAGCAGGCGCTCTGATGTCGGATGGCTTGCCCCTTCATTCATTTGGTGTCAGTTCCTCTAGCAGTCTTAAATGTTCATCTGTATAATGGGGCTAATCGAGTGGCTACTTGATGGGCATGTGGTGAGGTTCAAATGGGAAAATGTATGCAAAGCATTGAGCACAATGTGTGGCTATGACAGGTATCATATACCTAAGTCACATAAGACCCAAAGACCCTCCTAAGCTTACAGAACAAAGAATTGCATAGATTCCCACTTTTATGTAAGGCAGTGTTTGCCTTAGTGAATCCTTGACATGTGACTCACAGCCTGATCCGGTCGATGACCTTCAGCTTGCCCAGGAGCCTGCCCTTCTGAATTCCTATTCTCTAGAATATGGATGTTCACAGGCCAGTATAATTCAATGACTGTTTCCTTGAAAATTTCAGGAAGAAACACATTGCATCTTAACGTTTTCTAATGTGAAAATTCAACTGCATACTTGTATGTTAACAGATACTTCATGTGGACCAGTCCTTGTGTTGTTGTGAATCAATTTCCATCAAAACATGTCAGCTGGGTTGGAATATCAACTTATACAAGTAGATAGAATGGTCAAGATAGCAGAATGGCATAAAAGTACACTGTCAGTAAAATAATATCTTCTTAGTCTCTGAGTGTTGGTCAAATCCATTGGATTTATGGAGATGCTTATTAACCTAGAGCAGATAATTAATTGGAATCTACCCTTCTCTTGATCAATCTTGCAGAAAAAGTGGGATCTCCCCTTTGCTTTTGATAAAATGGCTTGGGCTTGACATGAGGCAGGGCCACACTTCTCAGAGGAGGGCTGGCTCTTTTCATAAAGAGGGAAGGCTTTCTAGCAAGTTGCTAGGCTCCACTTCTAAAGGAAACAGCCGTGAAGGAGATGGGACATCTGGAGGCTGATTGTCCCCATCCACCCGGAGGCCAAGCCCATCTGGTGTCCAAACAAACTCTGTGGCCAAAGAACCCAAAGGCGGGGGTGGGGGGTGGAGGAGAGAGGAGTCACAGGAACTCGAGAGGGGAACAAGCTGTAGCCCTACCGTGACAAAGACAGAGGCCAGGAGTAAGCCCACGGAGTAGATCAGTCCTCTGCTGTTCAGCCGAATCTGGAAGAAAGGATGTGAAGTTAGGCTTCTAAAAAGGCATCTGCTCAGTGCAGGGGCTAAAGCAACTCTGAGTGGTGGTCAGTCCAAATCTCTCCTTTAGGGTGACAAAGGGCAGCTTGGACAGCCATGTTCTATCGCTGGGAGCAGGGATGTGTACTTTCCTAGGATAGCCAGGGGTCCCTTTGTTTTGTCCCCTCTCAGTCTAACCCCATCTTACCCTCCAGAGGCAGGGCCCACTGGGCTGCCCCATGGCCACTTGAATTCTCTGTGGTGTGCAGTCTAATTCTTGGTGCCCACAACACTTCCCTGTGGACCTGACCTCCCGGGAGCATGCACTTTCTTGACGTACAACTTTTAGGGTAAATTTCACGACATGAGGGATGGGAGCAATATTTGGAAAAGCATGATTAAACTTTTTATCTCTTTTGCATTAAATTGTCTGTGAACTCCCCCCAAACTTCAGGGGAAGAGAAGGATGAGTCTTGCTCTTGTCAGCAATCAAAGAAGAGGAAAGAGTTAACATTCCATTCCTGGCAGTCGTAAAAGGATTTTGTTTTGTTTGTCTTTCAGAGTAAGACAGTGGGGTTAGCTGCCAAACACTGAAGAGAAAGAGAGAAACAATTTTTGGAATTCTTATAAAATAGTGCTGTCCAGTAGAACTTTCTGCCATGATGAAAACGTCCCATATCTGTGTTGTCCCATATGGCAGCCATTAGGCACATGTGGCTTGTCCAGCTGAACAAAAATTTTAATCTTATCTTCAGTTAATTCAGATTTACATTTAAAGAGCCATATGTGATTAGTGGCTACAGTATTGGGCAGGGCAGCTAGGGAATATTTAGAGGCCAACCCGGCCAAAAAAGATTACAGAGTTTCTTTCATAATGTAGAGAAGATGTCTCTTCTGCCTTGACCTAGGTCAAAGGTCATGAGGTCTGCTACCCTGAAATAGGAAGTATGCCTTAGAGTAGCCAGGCTCAAAGCATCCTCCCTGGACCAGCGTCACTTGGGGGCTTGTTAGAAATGCAGGATCTCAGCCCCACTCAGACCTCCTGAATCAGAAACTTTGGGGTGGGGCCCATCCAAGTGTTTTAATAAACCCTCCAAGGTGGTTCTGATGCATGAGAAAGTTTAAGAGCCAGTACGGAGGCTAAATTCACTTCTGATCTCCACGGGTTTTGGGGCTGGGACTTTGACATTCATTTTCACCAGTTCTCTAGGAAAATCTTATCTGCATGGAAGTTTGGGGACCACAGAGCCCCCCAGCAACATACACTGTCCTGCTAGGAGTCTAAGGCTCACTTATATCCACAGGAAGGAAAAGCAAGACAAGTTGATCATTTCATTAGAGAATTGAGTGGTGATTATTAGTACAAATGGTTTGGGGCCCTTCTGACAAGGTTCAAGGTGCCCGTAGCCACCGTTTTACCAGTTCACCCCTGGGGTGTAGGTATGGGAACAAGGGGGTGTCTCTGTAGGTGGGTATGTTCGGTTTACCTTTTGGTGATAGGAAACTCCATGCTCTTAGCAGTCAAAACCTTTGTGTGGGGACCCAGGAACATAACATATCTCCTATGCAATGTTCTGTCGCAGAGGAAATGCACGGACCCTCTCGCCTGCTGGCACAATCCATGTGAGCCAACCCCAGCTGGAAATTATTCCCAGCCACCAAATGCCTTCTGAAGAGCAAAGGACTCAAATCATATCTCTGACACTAAAGCAATGGGTTGACCTAAATAAATCCATGTAGAAAAAATGAGAGATCAGATCCATCCCTGTCCAGCGGGAGTTTATCTTCCTGCAAACCTTCCACTCGTCTATAGATAGATTTCTTCCTTCCATCAGCTGTGTAGGGATAGAGAGGCCAGTATCTAGGAGTATATCACAAATACTGAAAAAGTATTCTGTCCATACTGAATCTATGATAATCCCACATGTACCCTGGCCAGAGTTGCAGGGGAGGGGCTGGGATCCTCAAAGCAAGATGGCAGCTCCTACGCAGATTAAGGAAGAGCCTGCTGGGGCTGTCCACATCATGCAGTCCTGGGGCTCACCCTGAAACTGTGAGCACACATTCAGAAACCCTTTTGAGCTCTTGACTGTCAACATTGCATGGATTCTGCTAAGCACGGGGCCAGTGCATTCCCAGCCCAGCTCACCCTTTGAGCTCTAGGGTTGAATCCTTGTCAGCAATAAGAATCAAGTAAAGTGATTTCTTGCCCTTAGGAAACCAAGAGCCATTGAGAGCCACTCTCTAAGCAGGAAAATTCTCTTTGGCCAAGCCTTCTGTCTTTTCAAAATCAATCATATTCAACTAGAGCTTTGAAACTTTACTCTTAATCCATTGATATAAAATCTCAAAGAGTGGTATTCCCAAAATTCTAAATCTGGCTCCAAAGACTGAAGACAACTGACTTGGTGGGCTTTTTTGAGTATTTTTCACGTTTTCACCTTTTTCTCTACAGTTTTCCTTTGGTAACAGATGGCCACATGAAACCAGAGGTAATTTTTGTATTTTCATTCATTACAGACCTAGGCTCTCAAAGCCTGTATGGAGTCCTTGCTATCTGAACCCCCACCTCCACACAGACAAAACAATCAAGAATTAGGGTTTCTTCAGTTGCCTCTGGGTCCAACTTGAACATCTCCCAGTCACTGGAGACTATGGTTTGGGGCAAGAGTTGAACTATGGGCCATGGGCCGAATCTGGCTCATCGCCTGATTTTGTAGATGAAATTTATTGGAGCTCAGCTCGTTCATTTGCATATTGTCTACTTCTGCAGGGGCAGAGACAAGAAGTTCCAGAGAGACCATAAGGCCCAAGAGGCTTAAAATATTTCCCCTCTGGCCCTTTCCAGATCGTCTGCTGACCCCTGGTTTTGGGCATGGGCTCCTGATCCAGTTCACCAAACCCTTTCTAAATCCCTGCTTGGTTACCCACTTGCTGTATCATCATGGAAAAGTGACTTAACTTCCCCATGCCTCAGTTTTCTGAGAAGTAAAATGGGGATAATACAATTCCCACCTCATGAGGTGGTTGTGAGGATTCACTGAATTAATCCATGTTTAAAAGCTTGAACAAGACCCAATGTATAATGAGTTCTCAATGTGTCTGGGCCATTATTCTCCACTCAACTCATGAGCTGCCTAATCCCTTCCCTGGTACCCCTGGCTGATTCTTTTATAAACTCGCCAGCTAGGAGCCCCCTGATCAATATCTCAGTAGATGACAAACACCATAAGGGCGGGGACCATGTCTGAATTTATCCTCTGCCTGGCACAGGGCTGAACACAGACCACATGCTTCAATATGTAACCAATGAACAGATGATGAATCCATTTCCTTGCAGAAGTGAAATGCAGCTCAGTGAAATGCTCAGAGAGAGGCTGGGAGCAGGGAGACCCTAGCCGCCATTTCTGGATGGTATTCCAGAAGCAATGCAATCCTGTCCAACATTCCCCATCCCATTTCCCCACTTTATTTTTTTATGAATGCATATAGCCTTTTTTCACCTAACATTTTATTATGAAAGTTTTCAAGCATTCAGAAAAGTTGAAAGAATTACACAATTTTATTATACCATTTTACCAAAGGGTTCAATTATAGTTCACAGGTCTTTTGTTTCTAGATGCAATTTCCATATGGTGGAATTCACAAATCATAACTACACTGCTCAGTGGGTTCTGAGAAATGCATATATCTGTGTAACCTAAACTTTAGTCATGATAGAGGGCACTTCCCTCCTCCCCAGAAAGTTCTCTTGTTCCCTCATCAGTCTTACCCAGGATCAATCACTGCTTCTAACCTCAGCCTGTCCAAGAAACTTCATATAAATGGAGCCCTATAATGTGCGTTCTTTTACACCAGGATTCTTTTACTCAGCATAATTTTTAAGTATTTCTTCATTCCCTTTGTATTTTTCATTGCATCAATAGCACATTTCTTTTTATAACAGCATAAATATATCATGGTTTATCTAGTTATTCTCCTGTTTATGGGCATCTGGCTTGCTTCCAATTTGGAGCTATCAACATACAATGATTTTATAATTCACAAACACAATGATAAGAGACCTACAGTGGCCCCTCTCACCCACAGGAGAAGAAGGAATGAAGATAATGAAGATAGCCATGGGGGTCTGCTGGGAACTCAAACACACTCTTTCACATGCCGGCATCCCCTCCCTCTAGCTGGGCGCTAGGAGCTTCTCTAAAGAGGGAACATTCACCTTCCTCACCTTAGCACACTGCTGCCTCCCTTTTGGAACCTCAGTCTTGTCAGATGAGGTGCGTACCCCCTTTTCACCTCACCTCTATTCTGCCCATCCCTCCCTCAGTCCTTTTGTCTTTTCCAAGTTCACTGAGCCCTCACTGGCCCTGTCCCCATTTCTGAGGCAGATCATGTTCCCACCTTGTCTGCATAGCTTTCTTACCTCTTCAGCTAGTCCCACTGCTCTGATGGCAGATGCCTGGTCTTCAGTTTTTCCTCCTTCCGTCCAGCACCTAGTTTCCCACTTGTCTACATATACTGTACATTTAAATAAACATCTGTGGGTTGGTGCTCAGCATGTGTGTGTGCTTGTGCACATGCGTGAGTACATGCATGTGTGTGCACACACATGGGGTGCGTGTGCACATGGAAGCAGTAAGGCTGAGTGGCAAGGAGCAAGATTTCAGAGATGGTTAAGGAAACCGACATGGGGGTGGCTTTAAGATGATCTTTTTAAACAACACAGTGAGAGGGCACCAAAAGAGGTTTTTTTGTAAAACAAAAAAATGAGGCAAATTTGCATACAGTAAAAGCTCAAATCTCTCCTATTGGCTAAGTTTTGACAAATGCATGTACCCATGTAACCCACATCTCAACAAGATATAAAACATTTCCATCACCCCAATAAGTTTCCCCAAGGGCAGCAAATTTAACTCAACTGCCTCAAAAACTAGTTTCTTGGGACATGCTAAGCCAGCAATAGCATGGACCCTTCTCATCTCTGGGCTACCTTTGCAAAAGACTTGGAGCTCTAGCCATGCACAGTGTTGATCTAAACGATGGTTTCCTTGCTTCCTGAGACACAGATGCAGGGGCCATAAAGTCCAAATGCAGCAAGTCTTCATGGCAATGCCCACCGAAGAGCATGCAAGGCAAGGCACAACTGGCCTGACATTGAACACTGTTTTTATTTCTTGCCTTCAAAATACATGAATTCATTCTCTAATTCCCTCATGGTAGTTATTTCAGAGAAAACAGAAGGCTGGCTGGTTGCCAAGTCAACAGATATTTAGCCCATGATGCAGGAATATTTTTTCATCTGTATACACACACAGACACCCATTCAGACCTAGTTTTATTCGTGCATACGGTTCAAAAAGAGTTTCCCCTACACAGTTTGGGGATCCAAAATCCCCAGCTCAAAGATTCTGACTTCCCCGTATTATAGTTTAAAATCTCCCTTGGTTTGAGGTCAGCTCCACATATCCAGAGGACTTCTTATAGGAAAAATAAGGAGCCCCTGGATGTTTGCTAGTTTATTTATGACCTGGAATGCATGCTGCCTGTCGCTTTGCATTTTCAGATTTGGGTAATTTGAACATTTGTGCGGGTGTAGGCTCCAAATGGATGTGTCTAGCCTTGGTTTGATGTTGTAAAATATCACCAGGCAGGAATCTCTTTCCAAGAACAATTAAATGAGGAGAGAAAGTGAATAAGCCTAGAGAGAAGAGGCGCTTCAATGACAGCTGGTGCCCATGTCCTGTCCCATCCAGAGGGCTCTCACAAACACAGGGCTATGTGAAATTCTAGTGGCAACTCTGGAGATAGGTAGGGTAGGTTTTATTTTCCCCATGTAAAGATGAAAGAGATGATGCTTTGGGAAGTTCAGCACTTGGCCAAGGTAAGATTCTGCTCACCAATTCCTATTCGTGTGCGAGTGTGGGTTTCCCCCACACATTCAAGAATTTCTATGACCCCAGATGGGTGTCCTACAATTTAACCTAATTCTTTTTTTTTTTTAAAGAATTTTTTTGTTTATTTGAGAGAGAGAGAGATCATGAACAGCAGGGAGAAGCAGACTCCCTGTTGAGCAGGGAGCCCAATGTGGGACTCGGTGCGGGGTTCAATGCAGGACTTTGGCTCATGACCTAAGCCAAAGGCAGATGTTTAACCGACTGAGCCACCCCAGGCGCCTCAGTGATTTAACTCAATTCTGACACTATTTACAGTGACAGCATCAGATCACACAGAGGAAGGACTCAGTCCTACAGGACTGTCCTCTTCACCCCCAGATGCCAATCACAAGTCCAAATATCACCTGTGCTTCTGATGGACTAGCTATAGATTGGAGAGTCCAAGAACACACTCCTTGGGTTTGATTAGTTTGTTAGAGAGGCTCACAGAACTCAGGAACACATTTTACTGACTAGATGACTGGTGTGTTATAAAAGGAGCAGCCAGATGGGGGAGATACACAGGGTGAGGTATGGGGAGAGGGAGCAAAGCCTCCATGCTGTCTCCAAGGAAACCACTCTCCCCAAATCTCCACGTGTTCACTAACCCAGAAGCTCTCTGAACCTCATCCTCTGGGTTTATATAGAGGCTTCACTGCATAGGGAATTGATTAAATCATTGGCTATTGGTAACTGATTCAAATTCCAGCCTCTCTCTTCTCCCTGGCAGTCAGGGGTAGGACTGAAGGTTTCAATGTTTTAATCACGTGGTTGGTTCTCCTGGCAACCAGTTCTCATCCTTGGGTGGGATAGGAAAGTCACCTCATTAACATAACAGAAGACATTTTATAGCTTTCATCATTGGGAAAATTCCAGAAGTTTTAGAAGCTCTGTGCTAGAAATAGGGATGAAGATCAAACGTGTATTTCTTACTATAAATCACAATATCACACAAGGCCACAGAGTTGGTAAGGGACCAGTGTAGACTGAGAACTGGAATTCCAACAGTAAATTCTAGACTCTTTGTTGCACCCTGCAGGGTGGAGGGAAAATGCTAGAGTTCTAATCACCCACTAAGAACCCTCAAGGTGGCATCTTGGCCTTTACCACTTATCATTGCTGAAACTGTCCTGAATAAACGATAATAACCACAGATGCCAGTGTGGCAGATGCCTCTGAGACCCCATCCATGTCCCAGTGTCCCTTCTCATCATTTTGTGGGATGAACAACCTCTCCATAATCAGTACCAGTGTCTGTGCCTGGAGGGCTTCCCCCGCCCCCCCCCCGAACTCTAGAAGTGCTAAGCTGCCCTGTATCAATGACTCTTGGGGTGGGTGCATAAACATGTATCTCCCTTGCCCCTCAGATGGGGTCATTCTGAGATGGGAGCGTACACCATTTGCTAGAGCCCTCACCCCTCAGGGACTCAGCTCCAGTCACCATAACTTCAGTTGGCTGCCTTCCCGGCCCATCTCACTGCCTATCCCCACTCCCCTGCTGGAGTTTCCCATTCCTCCCCAATACCTACCTCACTTCAAATCTTTGTCTCAGGATTTAATGGTTTCTGGGGGGATCTAAACTAAGGTAGTGAAATAAAGAGGTTTCAGGCCTTAGGCAACCCAGGTAAGCCCATCCATGTGTGACCTGTAAGGAACGTGCCTTCTCCCAAATATCACCTCATTTTCCTGACACAGTGTCTGAAATCTAACACAAGACTTGTGTTAATGGGATTGGGTAGCATCACTGTAGCTCCCAGGAGCTCTGCTGGGACAACCTCAAGAAGACCCATTCAGTAAGATGTCAGCAAACTGTCCCCAAATTCCCTCTCCAGATGCTGTGGGAACAGTTCATAGACTGGCCCTGTTAGTGGCATTCTGGCATCTTGATGTTTTCCATGGTGGACACAATCCACTCTGACTGGGTGTAAGCCACCAATATGGCCTCGCTGAAGGTGAGGTTATAAAGAGCCATTCAGTCTATTCTCCACAGCCTATAAGAGTTGGCTTTAGTGCCCCACTGTCGCCTGGGACAAAGGAACAAAGGAAAACTGATCCTAGCAGCTGGAATAGTGTCCAGGTGTTGGAACCTGATTTGGGAATGCTTACTACAAATGATGAGAAGGAATGATGTGGAAGGCACTTAAGAACTGGGCCATGGATTCATTCCACACGGGCCCTCTCCTGGGTGCTGGGGAGCCTTCGTTGAGAGAGATTCAGTTTCTGCGTGTCAGAGATGAAAGTCCCATGTGATTCTGGAAGAAGTAAATTTGGTGGGAGTAGCCTTCTTGGAGGAGGAGATGGTTGGCTGATGGTTGGTCTTAGAAGAAAAGTTTTGGGGAAAACCTTGATGTATTTGGCCACTCCATCCTTGAAACATTCTCCTGAATCCATAACCCCAATTTCTGGCTGACTGCTCCTCAGTCTTCTTCCCTGTATGTTTTTATTTTTCCTGACCCAACAACAGAATATAGTTCTGGGCTCTCTTCTCTAGCTACATTTACTTCCTTTGTGAGCCTTATGCTTTGAAAACCATTTAAAGCTACTGACTCACAAGTTTATGCCTGCAGCTGAGACCTCACCCCTGAAGTTGGGCACATTTATCTCACTGTCTACCTGATATCTTCACTTGGATGAGACTCACACATATCAAACTTAATCTGTCCTGAAAGGACCCTTTGATATTTCCTCCTAAATATATTCCCCACCCCACCACCTGTCTTCCCCATCTTCATAAAGTACACCAGAAATGACCTTCAATTTTTCTCTTTCTCATCCCCTCCAAACGTCCATCAGAAAATCTTGTCATTTCTTCTGAAAAACCTCTTTTTCTCCCTCTCTATACTCATACCACCTTAGCCCACGTCACCAGGATCTTGTCACCACCTCCCTAACTTCTCTTCCTAGCCTTCTTGTAATACATTTCCAAACAGTATCAAATATGATCTTTTTTTAAATAAAGATTTTATTTATTTGACCCAGAGAGAGAGAAAGAGAGAGAGAGCACAAGTAGGCAGAGAGGCAGGCGGGGGTGGGGGACAGGCTCCCTGCTGAGCAGAGAGCCCGATGTGGGGTTTGATTCCAGGACCCTGAGATCATGACCTGAGCCGAAGGTGGAGGCTTTAACCCACTGAGCTACCCAGGCGCCCCTCAAATATGATTTTAAAACATAAAGTGAATCATGCTTTTACCTTGCTTGAATACTCAATGGCAGTTAGAATTTAATCTAAACTTTTCACAACAACCAACAAAATCTCTGGATGAAGACCCTTGTCTTGTCTCAGCTCACCTCCCCATTAACAGATATTTAAGGGCTGATGCTAAAGCAACCATTAGGTCCTGCTGATTTTTATTCTGCAGTTTCTTCTGGTGCCTTCCATTGTTCTCTTGCTTTGCCACTACAACTGAGGCTGAGTGGGTCACTGGCCTCAATTCCTCTTCCTTATACTGGAGTTCTGTGTCCACACCCTTTCCACAGTCACATGGTGGGCAGAGGTATTTCTCTGCCTCTTGGAGTTGGGCTTGGCCATGTGATCTGCTTTAGCCAATGGGATATTAGTGGACTTAACAAAAACACGGGTTTGAAATGTACTCCATCATTGACATGACCTCTTGTGTGTTCATCCTACAAGGACTATGTCTCAGGAAGTCACCGGTCCAAAGAGGATGAGAGACACAAGGAATAGCCCCATCTGAAGCTTGGAGCCAAACCTAGATTGGCCAAACACCCGTCACCACACAGATGTATGACTGAGAAATGCATGATAATGTATGCAGGCTGCTGAGCTTGGGCATGGTTTGTTACACAGCATTATGGTAGCAATAGCTAACTTATACAACTATCCTAGTCTAGGTCACTATATTTTCTTTCTCCTGCAAATGCCTCATGACTGGTCTTGCTGTCATCAGTCTGATCTGGCTCCAACCCTTTCTCTATGTAGTAGTCAGAATCTTCTTTCTAAAAGGCATGAGAATCACAACACTCCCTCCCTCATATCCTTCATTTTCCCACTGCCATGACTCTAGCTCACCCTATCCTTTTTGGCACATGGCCCCTCTCTGTCTCTAAACTCATCCTGCCACTCATCCCTCCACTTTGCCACTTCTTACCCCTCACACCCTCTCTCCATCCCAGGTGCTACCATCTGGTCCTTCAGTGTGTGAAGCTGTCTTGGATCTTCATCTTCTACAAACTGTTCCTCTTACATTCTTTACCTGTTTGGCTCCTGATAATCTCAGATTCTCAGAATAAGCATCACTCCTTACAAGAATTGGAGGTCCCCAAACCCTGCCATATACTGTGCAACTCCTACACAACCAGCCCTAGGAGGGCACGCATCACACTTTGTTTTGGAATTGCTTGTGTAACTGTTTTCTTCCAGACGCTGCAGGCCCAGGGGCATAGGACAGTGTCTGGCCTGCTCACTGAGGCATCTCCAATGGGGGTTACCAGCTTAGCACACAGTAAGTATTAAGTTAATGTTTGATCAGAAAAAGAATGAATTTGGGCGCCTGGGTGGCTCAGTGGGTTAAAGCCTCTGCTTTTGGCTCAGGTCATGATCTCAGTGTCCTGGGATCGAGGCCCACATCAGGTTCTCTGCTCAGCAGGGAGCCTGTTTCCTCCTCTCCCTGTCTCTCTGCCTGCCTCTCTGCCTACTTGTAATCTCTCTCTCTCGGTCAAATAAATAAATAAAATCTTTTAAAAAAAGAAAAAAAAAAGAAAAAAAAAGAAAAAGAATGAATTGGACAGAAAGGATGGGATAAGAATATTTCTGATCACCTCTTCCTTTTACCTTTGTGGATTCTGGAGTCAGATAGGCTCTTGGCTTGGGAAAAAAAATAGATTCTTTCTCCCTCTATTACTTTGTGGATTCATTTTGCATTTCTCAGCCCTAGTTCAGAGATCTGAGTTTTGTCCTGGCTTCCCGGAGCCTGCCTGGTGACCTTCTTAATTCTGTTAGAGGATGTGAAACAGACATTCATCACAAAAACGGGACAAGAAGTGCTCATTTTCCAAACTCTGACTTTTAGAAATGTTTCAGGCACTTAGGTAGCTAGCTGGCTTCTGAGCAAACCACAAGTGCTTAGAAATGTCAAAATCTGTAAAACTGCATTTGTTCCTCACTATGAAATGCCTGAACCTAATACTATGCACAAAACAGATGTCTTGATGGTAATTATCTAGTAATTATGACTTGGAAGCCCCATCTAGTAGAGATGGAAAAATTGCTTCAGAATTGTCAGCAGGTCCATTGTGAGGGTGGAAGAGGCTGTTAAACCCACGAGGGCTTCTAGCTTCTGATGTGAGAGATACAGAGATGTCATAGGATTACTGCCATGCTACATGGAAGGAGGCCCCTGAGTGTCCTTCCAGAAATGAAGCCTCTCTCCCAGGAAAAGCTGGAGGCGAAGAGGGAAGGCAAGATACTCATAGCAAATAAGCCTTTAAATTTGCTTTTTCATGAACCTGAAACTATTTTTTCCAAGTGAGTTCTGTATCGTGTCATGAGGTTACACAGAGATGCCCCCCAAGTGTGTCTGGGAATTGGGGGCTGGCCAGGGGGGCCTGGCGAAAACTAGGTGGGGACCCAGGGACTGAATAAGCAGAATGTTTCCTCCAACCTTCAGTCAGAAACCCACTGCAGACATATAATGCCCCACGGCCTAGGGCAGCAAGGATTTTAGCTGCCACCATGTCTGTGGGACTACTAGGATGGGAATCTGGGGTCAGGAGTTGTCTCCTTCCCTTTTAAAAAAATTTTAAATTCAATTAATGAACATATAATGTATTATTGGTTTCAAAGGTAGAGTCCAATGATTTATCAGTCTTAAATCATACCCAGTGCTCACTACATCACATGCCCTCCTTAATGTCCATCACCCAGTTACCCCATCCTTCCACCCCACTCCCCTCCAGCAACACTCCATTTGTTTCCTATGATTAAGAGTGGTTTATGGTTTGTCAGGTCCTTCTTTCTTTATGTAAAGCTGCAGAGCTTGCTTTAACCTTATAAACAGACCCTGTCCACTCTTCTAGTGAAGATTCAAACTCAGGGATGGATCCAGTCTAAAATCCCACCCCAGCGACATCCCCCACACTCCTGTGCCCTCAACTTTGCATGGTGGTATTGTGGCGCCATTTACTTTTGGTAATGGTCTTCTCCCTCCTGCTTTAGTCTCTGGTGTTCCGGGGAGAAAAAAAAGTCTCACTGTCTTCTCTCTGTCTATTTCTGGTTGTGACAACCTCTCTGAGCTGTGCTTGCCTGATCTGCAGGAGAGGACCTGGGATAGCAGGGCACTTAGAATGAAACCCCTGCCAACCTCACCCCTATATTTCTTTTTTTTTTAATCAGTCATTTCATTTTTTTTATTATGATACATTTCTATCGCCTGGCTTCCCTTCTATTCTCAGACACAACATGCCTTAGTACCTTGGCACTTGCAGTCTCCTCTTTCTAGAATGCTCCCCCTGTCCTGCAAACATCCAGCTCTTTTTTATCATTCACTCCTCCGCCCAGAACCCACTTCCCTATCCAAAGAATCCATGGTGATGCATGCCACCCACCCTATCACATCATTATCTTCATGAGGTTTTTGTTCTACCAAGTTAGCACACTCATGTACTTGTTACTCATGGACTGTCTGTCTTCCCCACCCTGCCTGGTGCATGTTCTAAAGCGGAGGGTCTACTCTATCTTGTCATTCTGTGTTCACAGCACCTCGCCAAGTTCTTTGCATATTTAGCAGCTTCACAAACAACAACACTGGTTGAAGAAATAATCCTTGCCTTATTTAGCTGCTGTCAGAATTAGATGAGGCCATGTGGTGGTCCCTGGCACACACAGTAGGTATTCAATGAATGTTAAGCTCTTCTTTTTTTTTAAAGGACTTTAAAAAAAGATTCATTTATTTATTAGAGAGAGAGAGAGGACAACTGCATGCATGAATGGGGGGAGAGGCAGAGGGAGAGAATCTCATGCAGACTCCCCACTGAGGGTGGGGCTCAATTTCATGATCCATGAAATCATGACCTAAGCTGGAAACCAAGAGTTGCATGCTGAACTGACTGAGCCATCCAGGTGCCCCTAAGCTATTCTTATTTATTTCCTTCCCCCTTGCTCTCTTTTCAGGTCATCTTTTTCCTTCATTCTGTTCTGTTCACATGTCTTCCACCCAATGTGGGGAAGTTAGGATCATCTGTCCATACATCTATCCATCTACCCATGCATCCATGCATCCATCCAACAAATACTTCTGAGTACCTTCTAAGTACCAGGCACTACGAGGCACAGAGCAAACAATAAATGCATAAGATGGGTACAATTCTTGCTCTCAGGGAGATCACCTGTCTAAGGCAGACTCAGACAAGGGTTCAAAGGTAAGCTATGATGGGAGTTGCTCAAAAACACAGGAACAACATGTGACTCAAGCTTGGGAGATCACAGTAGACATCCAAGCTGATACCTGAAGAATGAGATGGAAAAGGAAAAGAAAAGCCCCTCATAGTCCTTTTACCCCTTCTGTGAGCTGATCTTGTTCCAGATGGCTATTTTCTGACCCTTGTCTTCCAGGAAAACCAAAAGACACAGCTTGGTTGGGCCAAATCCTGGGCCACTATTTTGGTCTACCATTATGAGGCAAAGATGCAGCCTGTACAAGTAGTCTCCCAGAAAATTAAAGTCCCTCTCTCTATAGGCCAGCAACTTAACTGTTTTTGTTGAAAATGTTTCATAACTTTTTCTTGATGACTCAGAATCACCACCGTGAATATAATTTTTTTTTTCTTACCTAAGCTGAAACATGGCAAAGCTCTCAGGAGCTACTGATGTACAGAAGTTGCTTGCCCCCACCTTTGAGGAAATAAAGTTTATTCTCTATTTAAACAAGTAAAATGTCCTGCTATGTGTAAGATGGCAGAGTGTGCAGTGTGAATGGCAAACATGAAGTGGTGTGGTCCTACATTCAGACTCCAGTAGCAGGTAGATCATGTGGGTGCATAACTACCAGAAAAGATAGGAAAGAGAATGGTTCAACAGGGATGTGGAGGAGAGATTATGCAATATGAAGTTTGATGCTGTATTTGGGCAGCATGTGGAAAGGCTAGAGAGCTAGGAATGTGGTCAGGACTTGAGATATTCTTTTGCTTATGGGATTTCCTCTTTGTTGAACGCCCTCTCAACCAAAGAGATCAAATTATCTGAGTAAAATACAAAAAAGTAGCATCTTAAACAATGCTGCTAGTATCTGAGGATGCTTTTGTTACTCTGTTCCTCCCTAATTCAGCTCATCTGACTGTTATTCCCTCGTTCTTGACCATTCACCTTTATGTTTTGACTCAGTTAGGCTCAAAACTTTTCCTGAATGTTGAAAAAGAAAACCAAAGTTGGTGGCCTCACAATAACAGACTTCAAGCTCTATTACAAAGCTGTCATCATCAAGACAGTATGGTAGTGGCACAAAAACAGACACATAGATCAGTGGAACAGAATAGAGAGCCCAGAAATGGACCCTCAACTCTATGCTCAACTCATCTTCAACAAAGCAGGAAAGAATGTCCAGTGGAAAAAAGANAATGGACCCTCAACTCTATGGTCAACTAATCTTCGACAAAGCAGGAAAGAATGTCCAGTGGGAAAAAGACAGTCTCTTCAACAAATGGTGTTGGGAAAACTGGTCAGCCACATGCAGAAAAATGAAACTGGATCATTTCCTTACACCACACACAAAAATAGACTCAAAATGGATAAAAGACCTCAAAGTGAGAAAGGAATCTATCAAAATCCTCGAGGAGAACACAGGCAGCAACCTCTTCGACCTCAACCGCAGCAACTTCTTCCTAGGAACCTCACCAAAGGCAAGGGAAGCAAGGGCAAAAATGAACTATTGGGACTTCATCAAGATTAAAAGCTTTTGCACAGCAAAGGAAACAGTCAACAAAACCAAAAGACAACTGACAGAATGGGAGAAGATATTTGCAAATGACATATCAGATAAAGGGCTAGTATCCAAAATCTATAAAGAGCTTCTCAAACTCAACACCCATAAAACAAATAACCCAGTCAAGAAATGGGCAGTAGACATGAACAGACATTTCTCCAAAGAAGACATCCAAATGGCCAACAGACACATGAGAAAGTGCTCAACATCACTCGGCATCAGAGAAATACAAATTAAAACCACAGCGAGATACCACCTTACACCAGTCAGAATGGCTAAAATCAACAAGTCAGGAAATGACAGATGTTGGCGAGGTTGCGGAGAAAGGGGAACCCTCCTACACTGTTGGTGGGAATGCAAACTGGTGCAGCCACTCTGGAAAACAGTATGGAGATTCCTCAAAAAGTTGAAAATGGAGCTACCCTACGACCCAGCAATCGCACTACTGGGTATTTATCCTAAAGACACAAAGGTAGTGTTCCTCAGGGGCACGTGCACCCGAATGTTTATAGCAGCAATGTCCACAATAGCCAAACTATGGAAAGAACCTAGATGTCCATCAACAGATGAATGGATAAAGAAGAGGTGGTATATATATACAATGGAATACTATGCAGCCATCAAAAGAAACGAAATCTTGCCATTTGCAATAATGTGGATGGAACTAGAGGGTATTATACTAAATGAATATAATAAGTCAATCAGAGAAAGACAATTATTATATGATCTCTGATATGAGGAACTTGAGGGGCAGGGTGGGGGTCATGGGGGAGTAGGGAGGGAAAAAATGAAACAAGATGGGATTGGGTAGGAGACAAACCATAAGAGACTCTTAATCTCACACACACAAAAAAAACCCTGAGGGTTACTTGGGGGTGCGAGGGTAGGGACAGGGAGAATGGGTTATGGACATTGGGGAGGGTTTGTGCTATGGTGAGTGCTGTGAAAGGTGTAAGCCTGATGATTCACAAACCTGTACCCCTGGGGCTAATAATAATAATAATAATAATAATAATAATAATAAAAACAGAAGTGACCTGTTTCTTCTCCTATATTTTCCCTTCCACCTCAGTTCAGGGCCATCTTCAACCACATTAGATATGCTCCTTGCACAATCCCAGAAGAATGACCAGAGTGACCCAATTATGTCATCTGCAGATGGAAAACATGAATTTGGGCCAAACATTTAATAGGGCCTGAATTTTTGTCTTCATGATGTCACCCTGTCACTAAAGTTTGGAACCTGAAAAGCATATGTTTTCATGGCTGTGGGTGTTACTGAATGAGAATTATGTTTAATTTCCTGCTCTCTGAAGAGTGTTGTGAGAATGTCAGAAGTACGGGAAAGGAGGGCAGATCACTGGGGCTCATTTATGGCACACAGTGTGCTTTGCTGAATTGGAATTTCAGGTCTGATGTCCATATGCATTCAGGGAGAGTTCAAAGCTGGGGGAGGAACCGGTTTGCATCCAGAATGAGTTGTTGTTGTTCATTTGGAAAGGTTTTGATTTTACCTTATATGATTGTATGTTGTAACCACAGTAAAGAAAAAATAAATACAATGGATCAATGGATCATAGGGACACTGGAAGAATGTTCATCCCCTGCCCCTGTTTGTGCATCCCCCGCTGCTGGAGAGAGTCAGTGTGGTAAAAGTCTATTATTCATGGATCAATTTTCCAGGATATTTGGAGCAGTTTCTTTTCATCTTTTTTGCTGCCTGCTCTTTAGCCTACTCTCTAGTCTTCACCAGAGGCAACAAAAAGTAGTTAAAATTCACACAAGTCTGAATTTTACTTTTCCATACCGTTGATAAGACATAAGTGAGGAAACAAAACAGAGGAATACACCAGGTGGATTTGCTGGAGAACTCAACAGATCCACACCCAGTGCTCTGAGCTGGGTTAAGGG
Source organism: Ailurus styani (assembly GCA_002007465.1). Taxonomy (NCBI): domain Eukaryota; kingdom Metazoa; phylum Chordata; class Mammalia; order Carnivora; family Ailuridae; genus Ailurus; species Ailurus styani. The sequence continues at coordinate 528,844 of LNAC01000851.1, read as the reverse complement.
GCACAGAGGCTAGGCAGAGTCTGGTGTACCAATGAAGATGGAATCTAAATGTGGACCATGAAATGAGAAATGGAACACTGCAAGGAGCAGCCTGTGGAGGAAGGGAGACAGCCAAGACTAAGTATGATTAAATAATGACAGAGGGTCACTAGTAGTACTTCCAGAGGAAGTGAGGTTGTGCTATTCCCATTATTTGACACTTTTTTCATGGCTCAAGTATATACATGCCGCACACTTTGTGCCATGAGGACGCTCACCCTCATGGAGCTTCCTGTGGTCAGAATGTCGGGATAAAGCCTGTGTTAAAAAAAGAAAAAAGGAATAGGAGAGTGCCATGAGGCCGTCCTCCAAATCTCAGAAATGAAATGAAGACAAAAATGTAAGGAATACCATCATTTGGAAAAATAATTAGGGATGTGCAAAGTGCTTCAAAGTGTTCATATTCTATGTAACAACTCCAGCTTTGGGAAAATAACTTCAAATACAAATACAGTTTTATGTAGAATTTTTATAGATCTCTAAAATCTGTAAGATCAATATACAAAGATGTATGTCACATCATGAAAATCTTGAAGCTATATGTGTCTAACAGCAGCAGCATGGTTAAGTAAATTTTGGTGTAACTAGAAATATGAGGTTGCCTTTAAAGATCATGTTTCTGTAAGATTTTAAGGAAAATGTGTTTGCTATCACAAGGAGTAATAAAAGCTATTGTACAATGAAGTCTCAGCTATGTGAACCAAAGTGGAAAGAAAAATATGCTAAAATATTAGCAACTGATATTTACAGATTGAACTATGCATGATTTTTATTGGATCCTCTGAACCTGCAGAGTTGCATGGGCAGCCACAGGCCACATGTGGCTACATAAACTGAAATTAATTAAAATGAAATTAAAATAAAAAATCCAGGTCTTCACTTAAACCAACCACATTTCAAGTTCTTAAAAAGTCTTGTGGACCTAGTGGCTACTATATTTGACAGTATAATATAGAATACTTCCATCATTATAGAAAGTTCAATTGGGCAGGCACTGCTCCAGAGTGTTCTGTAATTAGAGTTTCTCTAATTTTCAATAAAGGCCATGAGCTAGGGGTGTCCTGGCAGCTCAGTGGGTTAAGCCTCTGCCTTAGGCTCAGGTCATGATCTCAGGGTCCTGGGATCGAGCTCTGCATCGGGCTCTCTGCTCAGTGGGAAGCCTGCTTCTCTCTCTCTCTCTCTGCCTGCCTCTCTGCCTACTTGTTATCTCTCTCTCTCTGTCAAATAAATAAAAATTTAAAAAAAGACCATGAGCTATTTTTATAATCAGAAAAAAGGAATAACAATGTCGAGTTAAGATGACTTGACTGTAGAAAAACCCAAAAGATTATGTGAGGAATGGCAAAACAGAATCAAGGTGAACTTGTATTTTAAGGAAGCAGTCACTTTAATGAGAGAGATTCAATACAATCGATAGTATCATTCTCAACTTAAGTAGAGGAAAGGTGTATTAACTGGGATAGGGAGGGTCTACATATGACCCAGTAAAAGGAGCTCAAAGAGGCAGGATTGGTCAATGTGCCCCAGCATGGTTGTCATGGTGGGGAGAAAAACCCTACAACCATGGGTTGATGCCTCAGAAAATAGTGATTCAATGGCTCCAGTAAAAGGTTGTCCAGCAAACCCTCTTGTTGGCTCCCACTCTCAACCTGACACCCCAGACTCTAGAGGCTGCTAGTGTCCACTGACACTCGCATCTCTTCTCCTTCCTGGATGCACAGCTAAACACGTGTCCTGGATCCTTATTGCATCTTGGTGGGAACATTTGCTCATCTGGATAATGGGTGGGAGCAGGCAGGATAACCACCATCTTCTGTCCTTGTCAGAAAAAGATCTACATCATCTTCCATGAGCTTGTTTTCTCTACTTTCTGTGTGTCTATTGGAGAAGGACTCCAAGAGGATAGAACCGCAGGATGAAATAAGCCCCAATCCCTGAGTTTCTGTTTGGAGAGCCATGGAAGCTGCCAGGATGGAAATATCTGCAATGGATTTGGGGCAAGAAATAAATCCTTGTTGGTCTACCCCAGTGAAATTTTGGAGGTTGTATGTGATATAGTAGAAGTGATACTTATTCTAACATATAAATTCTAATTTGATCTTCTACACAGAATGTATTCATGCAGCAGGTCTGGTGACTTAATCTTTGCATGCCTCTAGGGGAGCCTAGAACCATGACTGACCTTTAGCCAGTCTCCAAGAATGTGGCCCTTGGAATGTTCTTTATGTTACTGATGGATGATGTTGTTCTGTGCTCCAGAAGCAATGGGGCTTGCTCTACCAGCTTGTCAGGATTGGTTAGCAAGCTTTATGATGTATATCTGGTGTCTGGGTTGGGATTCTGAGTTCTGCTATCATGGCTGTTCATTGAACAGGAATATGCCCCCTGACCAACCCTGTGTAAAAGCCTCAGGCTCCAGTGGACTTCCGTAGATACTTCACACATGGCCCTATAGTTTACTGCGAGAGAGAAAGCACATCTTATGTGACCGGGAGGGGGAGGAGTTGGAAGCCCGCATCTGACCTCTCTTGATTTCTCTTGATGCATTTCATTTTTCCACTACTCTGTCTTTATTCCACATCCTTTGCTATAATGAACCTTGCCCATGACTAAAACCCACCACGGAGTCCTGTGAATACTCCTGGTGAGTCAGTGAACTTGAGGGTGCTCATGGGGCTCCCCAAATACCTCCTACCTTTAGGAGGTACTGGCTGCAGTTGTGGAATGAAGAAGCCATGGGGACAGAAGGCACAGCATAGGGAGTATAGTCAATGGTACTGTAATAGCGTTGTATGGTCATAGATGGCAGCCACACTTGTGGTGAGCACAGCACAGCATAGAGACTTGTGGAATCACTATGCTATACATCTGAAACTAACATTTTGTGTTAGTTCACACACTCAATGGCTCAATGGGCTAAAGCCTCTGCCTTCGACTCAGGTCATGATCTCAGGGTCCTGGGATTGAGGCCCGTATCAGGCTCTCTGCTCAGCAGGGAACCTGCTTCCTCCTCTCTCTCTCTCTGCCTGCCTCTCAGCCTACTTGTGATCTGATCTCTTTGTGTCAAATAAATAAATAAAATCTTAAAAGAAAAAGACACCCCTCCTCAAAAAAAAACCAAAAACAAACAAACAACAAAAACAAAAACTGAAAAACAGAATATCTCCCATATGAGATCTTTCTCCAGGAAAATAGAGCACAAATTGTTCAGAATAAGTATGTTTTCTATCTGGCACTTGAATATCTTACTACCACCTGTTGACATTCTAGCATAGACATCAAACTCCTGTGAATCTGGTTGATATGAGTCCCTTCATAAGGGCCTGACTGACAGCAACACTCATAAAACCGTCAGAAGATTATCTGGAACTCTGTGACCACCTAATGGATGAAGTCCTTTCAGTGGCCAACAGCGTCTCTCTTATATGCATCACTTAAGAAGATGACGCAAGTTCAAGATTAGGATAAGGGCTGTGAGTGAGATAGAAACAAAGGCTGTGGAGAGAGGTCCCATTTGATGGTGGTGCTGGGGCAGGTCCAGAGAGGAATTCTGAATGAGACACACCTGGAAGAAGGGACATCATTTCCAATGGGAAGGGTGATGGGATGTGTGCATCTGAGACAGAATCATCTGCCTTTGAAGGAGGGCACCTTCAGGGACAAGGACTCTGAGGGCACTGGCTTGGCTCGACACAATGTCTGAGATGGCAAGTAGTCTGCAAGGTAGGATATTTAAAGTGAACTACTGGGGGCTATTGAAGAACTGGATATCTGTTTACATTATAATTAGCCAAGGCTAAGAGGTCCTTAAAACTTAGGGCCCAGGATTAAAACTCATGCTGCTGAATCTCTCATAAAAGTCATCAAAAACATCATTTTCTAAATCCATTTGTCATGTAAGTTTGAATATCATCATTATTTTATTGTCTGATGGGCATCCACATGACCTGACCCTGTCTAGCCTCCCAAATGTCTCTCAAAGCATGGGACCCTCCCCTACGCTCACTCTGCTCCACTTACACTGGACTTGCTTCTGTCTCTCCAACATGTCAAGTGCCATCTCTACCTCAGGGCCTTTGTACTGCCTGTTCCTTCTGCCTGGAATGCTCCATACTGCCCCAATTTCCCCCTGGCCGGTTCTCTCAAGTTATTCAGATTTTGTGTCATAGTTACTTCCTGAAAGCAGCTTCCCCCCAAGGGAATGTGGCCCTTCTCACCTTGTCCTTACCCAATTTCAATGACAACAGAGCAGAGATCTTCACTCCTTAGAACACATTCTGCTTCTTTCCATCTCCTTGTGCTTATCTTTTTTTTTTTTTTATTCTTTGCCCCAGGGGTACAGGTCTGTGAATCATCAGGCTTACATCTTTCACAGCATTCACCAAAGCACAAACCCTCCCCAATGTCCATAACCCATCCACCCTATCCTTGTGCTTATCTTTACCCTCTGGTGAAATTTCTCAGCCAGCAGGTAACTTCAGATGAACCCAAAACATGTGCATTGTCTGCAGGGATTTCAGTTTCATTGCAACTGGCTGGACAACCCTTCCCTGGTTTAAAGAGCTATTCATTTGTCAAGCAACTTGGAAGACAACTGTCATCTGACAAAATGAGCCACAGTATTTCCTACAGGATATGCCACTGTTTAACAACAAATCGTGCAGACATATTAAGGTAATGCTCGGCGGCACATCTGGAGAAGGCACCAGCCCTGGGTTGGGTGTAAAAATTCTGGGGGCACATTACTCTTTTCTTCCCGTGTCTGGGCAAAAATATCCAATTGCAGTTTCTTCCTTACTATCCACTTCCTCTGGATAGTGAGTGTCTGGGACAGAGTTGCCATTAGCAGAGGGGGAACATTTTAACAAATCGGGAAAGAGAGCCAGACCCTCTGGGTCACTCACCCGTAAATCCACCTGAAGTCACAATCAGCTTAGCCTTGAAAAACAGCGTGGAGGCCATCACTGTGGGGGTTGGCTGTCGCCAGACCCCTGGCAGGGGGTGCATCTTGTAGGCTGTGTCCCTTCCTCCATGAATGAAATGATTTTGCCCAAAAAGCAAACACACTAGACAGGGGGTGGCAGAGGATGGCCCATGGGTCAAATCTGGCTGGCCTCCTATTTTCACGTGGCCCATGAGTTAAGAATGATTTTTGTCGGGCGCCTGGGTGGCTCAGTGGGTTAAAGCCGCTGCCTTCGGCTCAGGTCATGATCCCAGGGTCCTGGGATCGAGGCCCACATCGGGCTCTCGGCTCAGCAGGGAGCCTGCTTCCTCCTCTCCCCTCTCTCTCTCTGCCTGCCTCTCTGCCTACTTGTAATCTCTCTCTCTNTCTCTCTCTCTGTGTCAAAAAAAAAAAAAAAAAAAATTTTAAAAAAAAAAAAAAAAAAAAAAAGAATGATTTTTGTCATTTTGGTTGAAAAGAATGAAAAGAATCCTATACCATAGATCAGGACATATAAAAATTATATGGAATTCAAATTTCAGTTTCTATACGTAAGGTTGCTTTGAAACAGCCACGCTCACTCATTTGCACACTGTGTATGCTGCTTTCAGGCTACAGCTGCGGAGGTGGGTTGTTGTAACAGAGACCATCTGGCCCACAAAGCCTGAAGTGTTACTATCTGGCCCACAAAGCCTGAAGTTTTACTATCTGGCCCTTCCTAGAAGAAATCCGCCAACCCTGTTTTCAAGTCCTGAATGACCCCGCAAGCCTGATTTTGGAAGGACGTCGATGGGGAAGTTTGTTTGTCTCTCAACATTAGTATTTCCGCATCTCCTTTGCCCTGAAAACAGTGTCCTCAGAGCCTGATATTTAAAGAGAAATCACTGGGCGCCTGGGTGGCTCAGTGGGTTAAGCCCCTGCCTTTGGCTCAGGTCATGATCTCAGGGTCCTGGGATCGAGCCCCGGCATCGGGCATCGGGCTCTCTGCTCAGCAGGGAGCCTGCTTCTCCTCCCTCCCCCCCACCACTGCCTGCCTCTCTGCCTACTTGTGATCTCTCTCTCTCTCTCTGTGAAATAAATAAATAAGTAAAAATCTTTATAAAAAAATAAAAAGAAATCACCGGGGAAACCCACTTACATAGGATCCATAATCCACAGCCAGGGTCTGCAGGGCCCATGGGAGACCAAGGCCAATGAGGATATCAAACACGTTGCTCCCAATAGAGTTGGATACGGCCATATCTCCCATGCCTGCAAGGACAAGAGGTCACTACAGTGAGGGAGGTGATCTCAGGATAGTACAGGGGCTGCCAAGGGACTCTCCCAACCCTTTGGTCTGACAGCCAGAGACTTAGCTGGCAGGTCTGCTGGCTCATTTGCTGGGTGGTTCCCTCCCAGGCCACCACCTGTATTTTCAATAGAATATGTATCTTTAGTAGAAAAGAATGGAATAAAACAGAACAGACTAGAATGAAACAAACATTCTACTAAACTGTTGACCTTCAAACATGATCACTGGTGAAATGTGAATGATTCCAAAAACCAAATACAGTTCCCCAAATTCTGAAACTTCCTTTTAGAAAGGAATAAACTTGACAGTTCTATTAAGCCTCTCATGAGCTCACAAACTCATATATTTTATTACCATCTCCCAACTTCTCTACACTAACTTCAAGTCTTTTTCTAAATAATTGAGCACCATTAAGAAAAATAGTGTAACCAGTAGAATTTCGTGAGGACTTCCCAGGGACACTGTGCTAAGTGTTGTAGCTACACATTGTGTTTGTCAAAAACAAATGCAATCCAGCACAAATCAGGCATACAAATTAGAGTGGGTGCTAGCGAAGGGCATGGCCATCTGGAAGGGGCGTCCATCTGTGAGCTTGGTTTTGAAGGAGGGGAGGGTGTGCCATACACTGAGGACTGACCTGTGGCAACCACGACTGTCAGGGTACTGCAGCTGGGTAGACCTTAGGCTATGGGGTCTATCTTCTCTAAGCCTTGGTTTCTACTATCCATAGAATGGGGGACTCATTTTCCCTACCCCACAGAGTTGTTTAAATTAAATAGGATAACGTACCTAAACAGCTTTGCTCGGTGTATGGCACTCAGCAAAGGTTAACTCTCATTACCTTTATTTCTACTTTTAATAATAGAAGGTCAGTAACACAACCTCTAGAAAGGACTCTGTGTGCTACCTAGAAAACGTCTCTGCCTTTCTGAACTGTAGATCTTCTGACTTGTTTCCTTGTCTTTTTAATGCCAGTTTGCTTTTTGACCAAAACAGCACTGAAGTCAACCATCACCTCAGCAATTGTCACATGGATCCCCCAAAGCTTCCCCCACCCATGGGCCTTCCTCCCTCCCCCATCCCCATCCCCATCTAACTGGAGGTCCCACCTTGTCTGGCTACGATGAGGCTAGCCATGCAATCGGGCACACTGGTTCCAGCTGCCAGGAAGGTGATCCCCATGATGACATCAGGAATCCCCAGCGTGTATCCAATGATCGTGACCTGGAAGAAGCCAGAAAAGGTGGTGAGTTGGGGGCTGATGTCAGTCTGACCCGCTAGTGGATCCTCTGCCCAAGAAGCACAAAAGGCTGCAATCTGGGTGGTCTGCTCAGGGGGCAATGTCTGCTCTCGGTGTCCTGTAGAGGGCAAAGAACATTGCATAGAGCAGACTAGGACTGCTGGTCCGGGGACCAACGTGCAATTATGGAGCCTATGTTTTCCAAGCAAAGATTGGTATTTTATACATGTTCCTTTCAAGTGATGCAGGAGGCTTGAGAGAGGAGAAAGAATTTCTGGGAAAAGGTGATATGGGGACAGAATATTTGAACTTAAACGATGGTCCTGGGAAACCCGGAATGGAAAAGTTGAGTTATAAATAAGCAATGCATTCTGGATGGTTGTGTTTCCTAAAATGGCTTTGGGGCAGAGGCTCTTTTGAGCCATAACCCCACAACCAATGCCAGTCCTTGAATCCTTGTTTTAGCTTCAGAAGGGACCCTTGAGTGGTTGTCCAATGACCTTATTTTCTGGTTAAAAAGCTGTGACTTAGTTAGGGGAAGTGACAATGACAGCCGGGATGATTACTCCCCAATTCTTCACGTCTTTCCTTCATGCTCTTTGCCTTGTGGTTCTGCTGTTCTTCCCACTATAGGAGCAGGTGGAGTAGATTTTCCCCACTCCATTGATATTGGGCAGAAGTCACAGGCCAAGGCCCTCAGAGGCACCTCATGTTTCCACTGGCCCTCTAGCATTCCAACAGTCTGCCATGAGGAGAGCATTCTCCAGGTAGCTACAGGTCCAAGGAAAATGAGCAGACATAAGGAGGAGATATGAAACCCCTCTGCTGTCTGAATCACACGTAACCAGGCTGTGGCTTGAAGCAGAACCGCTCAGTCAGTGCTGGCTAGGATTAGTCAAACTACGCTCAACCTGCAGGTCTGTGAGCATGAGGAGAACTACTTGTGATTCTAAACCACTGAGTTTAGGGGTGGTTTGTCATGCAGTTTTTTGAGGCACTAGCTGACCGATCCAATGATTGGGCTGACACCCCACTTCCTAGTCCCCTCTTATTGAGGGTATTTTTCTCTCTGAAGAGGTCTAGCAATGCTGTGGGGTCCTCAGTACACTCACCATCCACACCATCATGTAGGAGAAGGCTGCTATCCACAACGTGGAAGAAGCAAATGTCACCATAAACCATTTTTCCCAGCGTGGCTTGTTGCAGTTGGGTACAGTGAAGTATAAGACAAAACTTAGTGGCCAGGTGAATGCCCACTTCACTGTTTCCAGTTTTCCAGCTGGGAAAAGAAACAAAGACAAAAACAAAAATTAGTTAGTTTCACCTCTGTTTTACCAGCCTTCCACACTGCTTGCCCCAGACATTTACATCCTAATTGATGACCTGTGAAATCAGGCGTATTATGTTGTTCTTTTTTTTTTTTTTTTTTTAAAGATTTTATTTATTTATTTCACAGCGGGAGAGAGATCACAAGGAGGCAGAGAGGCAGGCAGAGAGAGAGAGGGGGAAGCAGGCTCCCTGCGGAGCAGAGAGCCCGATGCGGGCCTCGATCCCAGGACCCTGAGATCATGACCTGGGCCGAAAGCAGAGGCTTTAACCCACTGAGCCACCCAGGCGCCCTATGTTGTTCTTTTCATAAAAGACACAAATGGCTTTCCACCAGCAACAAAACCTGGTGTACAAAAGCGAGCAGATTAAAAACAGTTATTTACCGCTCACCTGTTAGTTAGGCATCCAAATGACATATGAGGCACTTCTGAGGATACAGGGCTTGGGAGGATGGGACCGGGTGGGAAAGGATGAGGAAGATTCTCAGACACAAAGGGAGGGAAATGTGTGGGCGTGCAGGTGAAGGTCAGGGAGGGAAGCTGGAAGACTACCAGTTGGTCATCTCCCCATGGTTAGAGCAAATCTTTCCAGATTATAAGGTGTCAGTGGTCACAGCGCCATCTAGTGGAGCTGCTCAACATTGTCAACTCACTGAAATGAAAGATGATTTGAAAGTTCTCAAGGTGGGGTTTGTATCTCAAGCTGATGTGAATTTGAAAATTAGTCATTGATTTCTGGCTCTCTAAATACCCACTGCTATTGACGAGGTGATGGATTGGCTAGTGATGACCTGATCGTATCATCTCTGCGTTGCCTGAGACATGTGTTTCAGAGATACCCATAAATGCTTAGTTTGGTGACTATGCTGCCATGAGTTCCTTGTAACCTTAGATTTGACAAACCTATCTATTCTCCTTTAACCTTTATTACCATCCTGCTTAAGTGCTAATACCTCTGGCAAGAAATATATATTGTATACACTCCCTGCTTCAATGGCTATAAAGAACATCTCTGCCTTCCAGAAAGTTCCTCGATCCTCTTTCCAGTCAACCTTCCACCCTCTACCATCATAGATTAGTTTTCCTGTTATCCACCTTCAAATAGTACCATGTGATTTTAGTCAACTATGTTCTTTCAGCCAACATGTTCTTTGAGATTCATCCATGTGTCAGGAATTCATTCTTAACTGCTGTGCAGTTTTCCATCCTAAGAATACATAATTTGTTTATTCATTCTCCTCCGGATGGGAATTTGAGTTGTTGCCAGTTTTCAGGTATTACAACTAAAGGGGCCACGAGCATTCTTGTACCCTTTGTTTTGTGGGCATGTTTTTATTTCTCTTGGGCGAAGACCCAAGAGTAGAATTACTGAGTCACAGGGTGGGTGTTTAACTTTGCAAGAAACTGCCAAGCAGTTTTCCAAAATGATCATCCCATTTTATATTCCCACCAGAGTGAGGGAGATATTTTTAAAATTACACTTTGAACAGCGATTAATAAAATGTTAAATGAAATTTATTTCATAATTTTATGCCAGTATCCAGCACTTTTGCAATTAGCTGCTATGCAGATATAGAGCTGGGAACGGATGATGACAACCTTGAGACTGTTTGGCTGGATTTCCAAGCAAGAAAGCTGTCAGAGGTTTTTTTGTGAGGGGCTTCCAAATGCTGTGGAATCCAGCATATCGTCAGCCCCCTGGATCTCAAAGGCATCCTGGAATTCGGCATACTCCTAAAGCCTGCGATGTGGTGATGTCATTTATCCATCTGGGGCTCTGGGCCCTCACTGGCCTTGCAGTCTTCCTGATGCCCTCACACAGAGACTTGGTCCAGTTTAAAACACACACACCCAGGGCGCCTGGGTGGCTCAGTGGGTTAAAGCCTCTGCTTTCGGCTCAGGTCATGATCTCAGTGTCCTGGGATCGAGGCCCGCATCTGGCTCTCTGCTCAGCAGGGAGCCTGCTTCCTCCTCTCCCTGTCTCTGCCTGCCTCTCTGCCTACTTGTAATCTCTCTCTCTGTGTCAAATAAATAAATAAAATCTTAAAAAAAAATAAAATACACACACCCAATCAAAGTTACAAAGAAATACACGAATGGGAAGAGAAAGGACTGCAGTCTGGTTCTTTGTCTTTCTTCAGAAAATAAAAAAAAAGAAAAGAAAAGAAAAATGAAATTAGAACTTAAGACTGTGGGAGCTTAGAAAATGATACTGATTGAGGATAGCTTAAGCAGTACACGTTGGCACCAACAAATTTTCAGTTTCTTTCTCTTGGCTGCTTTAGAAAATTCTGACTTGATCCTGGAGGGGCCTTATATCTAGAAAACAGTTTTCTCCATTTCATGATATAGATGCTTTCTCAAAGTTGTGGCTCCACTGTAACCACAAACTTACAGTAGAAATTCAATCAGTATCATCTGGAAGGTACTTTAAAATGTAATGTAACAAATATAACTCCTTGAGCAAATCAAGTGAAACAGAAATGTGCTTTTTAAGTGATTCTGAGGAGCAGTCAGATAAGGAACATACTTATATTTTCGTGTGTTCTTTTCGGTCTTTTTTTTTTTGCCTCTGAAATTGTGTTTACCTACATCCCCATGTACATGTTTCTATTTCTGTTAGTCAACAATAAGGCTTTCTCCATGCAAGGGTTAATATCTGTACAACTTATACTATGCATAGATGAATAATTTACATATATACTACGTGGATTTAGCCTCTACATATATTATATGCACATATAAACACAGGAATGTTAATACATGTGCACATTTTAGCTGGCCTAAATTTCCATTTCTGAATAAAGCGGTAAAATGGTTTCCTTTCCTCTTTGAGTCAGCAGTATTTCTAGACATTTTCCCATCTTTTCTTCCATTGCTATGTGGTCCTCTTCTAGTCCCCCAGTGGATAGGTTTATTTCTTCATTTAACAAATATTCCTTGAATGCCCCCCTGCCAGTCTGTGCCAGGTGCTGCTCCAGGGGCTGAGGACAGAGCCGTGAGCTAAGAAAACCAAACTCCCTGTGCATGGACTTGATGTACCCGTGATTATATGATTCCTCGGAAGGCAGCCAGCAGCCGGGAGATGAAGCCAGGGACGTGCAGCGGGGATGCTGAGCGTTACAGTATCCCTTTGAGAGTGACTTGGCTCTAAAAAGCAAAGGACCTGTTCTTAAGTGGTATTCCTTATTGAGTTTTTAAAGAAGCTTACTTCTATTGCGAAGAAAAAGTCATTGCTCATTCTTACGGACCTGAGTTAAATATATCAATTTGTTCTAACTACATAGACAATAAAAATGTAGTGTTTTAGAATGGAAAATCTAGAAAAAGTAAAGAATTCCACCTAGGAGAAACAGTCATATTTTGGTATACTTCTTTTCAGTCTTTTTCTGTGGAAGTATGTTTGCATATGTACACATGTAAACATTTCTTTCTTTTCTTTTTTAGAGAGAGAGAGAGAGAGCATACAAGCAGGGGGAGAAGGGGAAGGAGAGAGAGGGAGAGAGAGAATCTTATCCACACCCAGCATGGAGCCTGAAGCAGGGCTCGATCTCATGACTCTGAGATCATGACCTGAGTCAAAATCAAGAGTTAGACGCTTAATTAACTGAGCCACCCAGGTGTCCCACATGTAAATATTTCTATTTTTGTCGGTCAATAGTAAGGCTTTCTTCATGCAAGAGATAAGAATACATGTGCAATTTATATATACATATATATATTTATATATGTGCATACATTTACTATGCATAGGTGTATATACAAATATATATTGTATGAATTTAACCCATACGTACATTATATGCACATATAAAAATACAGGTATGTTAATATCTGTGCATAAACCATAAAAGTATACAACTCAATATAAAAACATACATTTTATGAATAAACATGTTATATGTATACATGATGTCAACCATACATGTCCACACGGCCTATATACACACATACTATATTCATGTATGTACATGCATGTGCACACAGTATATGTATATACACAAACATATATCCTAGGTACGCCTATATTTACATGTGTCCACATAATTACTTATTCATTACTTACACTCACTACAGTCAAGTCCTAGAGAGAAGAAAACCCTACATCTGAGTGGGAAACACAGACATCCATGCCCCTGCAAGATTGCCATGAGGGGAAAAATGTCCTCATCGTGTGGACAAGCCAAAGGAACTGGATGTGAGGCTCATTTTCAGGCCAGAAGAACTGGATATGGGGCTCCCGGGACTGGGTCCTCCCCGCTCCTCAAGTGGCGTCTGCTGGCCCGCTCACTGCTGTGAGGGGTCTGCCTGCTCTGGGCGGTTGTGGGGGGGGGGGACTGCAGATAACGCAGCCCACGAGCCTCAGATGGAAGTTCCTGAGTCCTGGAACAGGGTGTGCGTTTGGTGGTGGGAGGGAACAGAGGATCATAGCTGGACAACCCCACTCTTCAATTCAGAGGTGGCACCTGGTTCTGAATGAGGCTCGCCTAAGGCTCAGGAGAATGGTGGAGATTGCTGGTGTGACTCCGGGGTGCTACCCTCTCACTGCCTCAGGTGTGGACCCCCGACACGCAGCCCCAAGTGTCACCTGGGGGCTTGTGATAAATGCAGAATCTGGACCCTGTCCCCAGACCTCTGGAAACAGAGCCTGCATTTTATCAAGGATGCCCCGGTGACAGGGCCGGTCTAGAAGAACTTGGGGTTCCACTTTCTTTCTTGGCACCTCAGGGCCCTGAAATGAAGCAGAGACCCCAAGGAGTGGCAGGAAGACACAGAGCATCCTTTCTCCTCCAGTGCCTGAGCTTCCAAAGGATGCTGGGTGCCTTAGGGATCGGTGGGGGGGGGGCGGTGGGTTCCTGAGCCCATACCAGCAGCCATGTCTCAACACACGAGGAGACAAGATGATGTGGCTGGGAGGCCCTGGGCTGCCTCATCAGCAATTAACCACAGAGATGAGGAGCTGAGCAACAGTTACAAATACCTTGAAATACAGATACCTTGAAACCTCAAAGTTAGGTCTGGCATTTATCCCATTCAGGTGACAAAAAGGAAGCAAGTGACCTGAAAGGGGCCCCTTTGTCCCACTGAGTAATGAGATCCAGTTATGGGAGCCAGATGAGTTGTCTGGTGTCACACACATGTCTTTGGTTGTCTGCCTGGAGGGGTGTACATGGGGCTTTGGGGGTCTCTGGGAGGGGGGGTTCCGACACTGGCCCCTTAGAGAATCTACACCTGGTCTGAGAGTTTCTTTTATCAGTGAAAGACTTTAGCAAAATAGGCATTTTGGAACTTTGTTATGGGCTGCCAATGGTGAGCTCTGAAAGCAAATAATTTTAGACATAGGCTCCCAAGAATCTGTGCCCCGGTTCTCAGAACCTGTGAAGAGGAGGTTGAGCTATCAGTTCCATGACTGTGCTCTGCTGTGTGGGAGAATCAACCTCCTGAAAGGAGGGTTGCAGGTGGGCCTGGTCTAGGTCCCCCAGAAGCAGAAGGGGAAGCTTAAAGAGACCAGAAGTGTGAGAAGGACCCAAAGCACCATTGCACCAAAGTGTGAGAAGGACCCGAAGAATGCAGGCCTCCAGGAGCAGTGAGCAGCCCCTGGCTGACAGCCAGCAAGAAAACAGGACTCAGCCTTCTAACCACAGGGAACTGGGTTTTGCCAATAATCTGCATGTATTTGGGAGTGATTCTCCGCAGGGCCTCCGGGAAGGTCTATAGCCTTGTCTACACCTCTAAATATGGCCTTTGGAGCCGCTAAAGCCCAGCCAGGCTGTTCTGGACTTCCGATCTGCAGAACTGGGGGCTAGTCAATGGGTGTTGGTTTAATCCGCTCAGTTTGTGGTAATTTGTTCTACAGCAATAGAAAATGAACACAGAAGTTCATAAGGGAGATACAGAGGGCCTGGTTGCTTAATCTTTAAAATGTTTTTGTCCTGTTAATAGGGAAGAAGTTTGCCAAGAAATAGAGTCAAAGATGGCAAAATGGATAAAGAGCCAGCATGCTTTTTTTTCTATCAAGATAAACTTCTAACAAGTAATGACTTAACTCTGACTGGGTGGTTTGGGACTTTGGGGGTACAGGATGTGAGTGGATATTCTCTAGTTAGTTTGGGGAAGCACTTGATGAGGTTGAGGATCTGAGGGGCCCTGAGGGGACTCAGGAGCAGTTCTTGTCCTAGTTTCACTTGCAATCCACTGGACCACAGAAAGGTCTTATATCTGAAATTTACACAGAACTCTGCTACTCCACAAACATATCCTATCATTAAATGACCTTTCAAGTGGGTCAAGTAATACTTCCCCAGAATTCACAGTTCTCCTGTAATTTTAAACATCCCAGAGAAGTCACACACTTATTAATTAAGCCTCTCACACTTGACCAGGGCGCTTTCCTGAAACAGCCGGAAGCTTCTGGAAGGTCAAGCATATAGGCAGAATTTTGGGGGTTTGGTCCACCCATTCCACAAATGGGTGGGGTGGAGGGACAAAGTCTCTGCAATGGCCAAGTCATTGTTGGGTAGCAGTCAGGGGAGGACACCTGTTTTGGGGGCTGGAGTCCTGAAAACTATACATGCCTGTGCTTCCCCTTCAAGGTACCAGGGAGATGCCCTCACTGTGTGAGACTTAGCTGGGGCCATGATCTATAACTCCTGTGGTGTCAGTCCTGGAAGCAAGTAGGTCATGGGAGAGGAGAAACCTGAATGGGGTGTGGGGGATAAGGGGCAAGAAGTGAGCAGGAGAACAAAGACAAAATGGGAAGTCCGCATGTTTCCCCCTAGGCTGACCTTGGCAGAACAGCTCCTTCGGCCAAATGTAATGGGTTGGGTGGGTGAAGTGCCCCTTGCCTTGAGCACCAAGCTGTCTTCCCAACATGGGTCATATGCATATCCTCCTTAGCACCAAAAGGTCCCACAGAACAACTAAGCTAAGCTAAGGGTCTTCCTTCACAAAGTGCAAACAAATCATACTTGGTCAAAGAACCCACATTTCAACCAGTGACCATGTATTCCCATCTTATTCAACTTTGGATGCTCTAAAACAGAGTCTTTCCCACTGTAGAAGTTAATATAAATATTTCTATGTTCATATAGAGACAGTTCTTTGAATTGAATGTCAAAAAGATAACCAAAGTCAAGGGCATCTACTCAGTGGCCTCAAAATAGCTCCCAACCCCAGCCTAGATATAGGACCTCTTACAGGGGAGGTCGAATGGCGTGTATGGTCCTTCGTCATCATCCTCATCCTCCTCTTCCTCTTCGTCATTCTCGTTGTTCTCATTGTCCTCATTCTCATTCTCTGTCTCATTACCAGCCTCTGCAACAATATCATCCCTCCGAGTCCCGTTCACGCCTCTGTCTGGGGCACTGCTGGGCCCTGTCCCGTTCTCCACGGTGTGCTTAATTGGGATTTTGATGGCCACCTCCGATTCTCCATTGGCATAGGCCCTACTGTTTATCAGTCTTTGTCTCTGGAAAGAGAAAGGCACATTCTTACCACAGTCAAAAGAACTGTAGATCCACACACCCAGAACACCAGCTACTGGGATCTTTTTCAGGCAGCTGACAAGGAGATGCTTCCAGGAGATTCTGCAGTGAAGTCTTAAGGGATTCCTCAAAGTAAGAAGCAACTCAGACAACCTCCTTCCGGGAGGAAGGATTAACCTTTTATGACCCATGGGAGCATTTTCTACCAGCGTTCTTGATTCCCTGTGCACTCTAGTAGTATCTTTCTTCTCTAGACTGTAGGAATCCTTTGCACCATATGTGAGAAAGCCACACAGATGTGTCTGGACTAGTGTATCAATAAGGCTGCCACTCCAGAAAAGGGATACACAGGAAAATTCAGGTCAGAGACTACATAACTTTAAAGTAAGGCAACCTTGATTTAGCAAGTACTTCTATGCAAGTTCACATCAGTGGGCTTTACCCAAATGGAAGATGAAAAGAAAAAGGTAGGTAGAAGAGAATAGGAGAGTTTTTCTATATAACTGGAAGCATGATCATGTCTTTCAACACAAGGAGAGAAGAGCAAGAATGAGGATGCACAGCTGGCCCCATGTGCAAAGATGTTGGGAAATAGCTGAGGGATATTATTGTGTTAAATATTGAGTCTGGTATCCCTATTCTTAGACCAAGAATCTTCCTCCCCTTTCCAAAGTCTCCCACCCCCTTCCAGCAGCAAATGGAGTGTGCTTTCCCAGATACCTCATTGATCAACATGCGACTGGCCATGGAGAGTCGGGTCTTGGGGGGGAAATGGCTGGTGATCATGATTCGAAGTCCAGCCTCAGAGAAAGAAAGCTGGTGAGGGTAGGCTGACAGCAGTTCATCTACCATAATCACTGACGCTTTGCGGTGGAAATTGGCTAAGGAAATTAAAAACATAAAATAAAGATAATATTGAGGCTAGTAGCAGAAAAGAGATATTTATTTAGTCTTTTTTCCCCTCCTTCCTCCATCAGCCCCTCCTTCCTTCCCATTTACTCATTTATCTATCCATCCACCCATCTACCCATCTATATTTCTTTCTATCCACCCAATCATCCATCCATCCATCCATCCATCCATCCATCCATCCATCTATCCATCCATCTTTCCATCCTCCCATCTACTCATCCATCCTTCCTCCCTCCCTCCCTTCTTTCCTTCCTTCCTTCCTTCCTTCCTTCCTTCCTTCCTTCCTCCCTCCCTCCCTCCCTTCCATCCACCCACCTATCCTCCCACTACCCAACTATCCTTCCTTCCATCCACCCACCCAACCATCCATCCATCCAAGGAGGGTTGTAGTGAGAAAAACATGGAGAAGAGTCAGACTCTTTTTTCCATGAGGCTCATTGATAGCTTTTTTGAAATGACTTGAAACAATGTAAGCATCATGTACTGGCATGGTAGGAAAGAGTGATAACCTGAGAGAATTCCTCTGTGTCCTCACAGGATTTTTTTTTTCCCACCACTCAGACACGGGGCCCAGGAAAGACCCCAATAATCTTTAGTAACCTTTTATGCCTTTCAAATGTCAACAATGTTCAAAGTTCTGAGCTGTTAAAAGCTGCAGAAATGACTTTAGTGCCAAGTGGAGGGCTTAGTTGGGGAATGAGCACATTGCTGCAGCCCGGCCTATGAGTAAGTCTGACAAAGGGGTGGGTAGGTGAACCAGCCACATGACAGAGGCCCAAGGTCCAGAGCGGCCCAAACTGTTACACATTTGTTGGGAGTCCTGATAAATAAGTTCCACCAAGGCCTAAGCCCCCTCTCTATGAACTTGGCAATATGAGCACCCAGCTCACAGGAATCTGGCCACACACTCTCCTGGTGGTCACCCCTGTTTTCCAAGCCACTAAACCATGAAATGATCTCTGGAAACACAGAATAATATGAGGTAGCTCTTTTTGGTTCCCTAAGACTATTCATTTTATGGTTATAAACTATCCAGAGGAGAAGAGATTCAATAAAATCCTTATGTGGGATGGCATTGAATACTCAAGTTTTTTGCTAAACATAACTAGAAAAGTATATCAAATAATAGATTTTCAAATTCTAATAATTACCTCAGATTTAAAACTCAGATTTGAATAACCTATAGATTTTCAAATTTCTTTTGTGTTTTTCCTGCAAAGCAACCACATGAGACCAAGAAGAAATAAACCCACACATTTTTAGAGAAGATTAAAAGAAATTTAAAAACCAAACACATTCTAAGGCAAAAGTAAATGATAACTTCTGTGTTTCTCTAAGAAAGAATAATTCTTTATTAGGGAGCCTATCTTAGTTATCTTAGTCTATCAACTGCTTAATGAGAATCTATTGAATACAAGAATTACTTCAAAAAAAGGGGGTGTGGTAATTTTCTATGTTATTTTGCAGCTTGGATATGGAGGTAACATAGCCTGAAAATGAATGTGGATATAATAATAAACTAATAGCAACTACCATTAATGGGGTATTTTACATACTTTATCTCCTTTACTCATTACAATTATCCCCCATTTTGCAGAAGAGAAAATTGAGGCTCATAAAGTTTCAGTTAATTTGCTTCACAGTCACACAGCCAAAATGTGACAGTCAATATCTCAAGACCCCTGGTCTTGTCTTCTTTTTTTTTTTTTTGAAGATTTTATTTATTTATTTCACAGAGGAAGAGAGATCACAAGGAGGCAGAGAGGCAGGCAGAGAGAGAGAGGGGGAAGCAGGCTCCCCGCTGAGCAGGAAGCCCGATGTGGGCCTCGATCCCAGGACCCTGAGATCATGACCTGAGCCGAAGGCAGAGGCTTTAACCCACTGAGCCACCCAGGCGCCCTGGTCTCGTCTTCTTTACTGTCCTGTCCTAAATCCCCTGTTTCACTGGCAGCAAATGTTTTGCCCAAGAACCTTCACGAAGTTTCCCAGGCAGCTCATCACCAGGTATGACTGTCCCAGGATGTGGGCAGGGAGGCAGGGAGGCCCAGAGCTTCTCTCCTTTGGTCTCCTCTGGGGCAGGCAGCCTCCTACCAGGCCAGCCAGAGTTCCCCAGGGGTGGCCGTGAAGGTGGGCAGCCAGGCAGCCTCCCAGTGCTCCCTCCAGAGACCCAGGCTGTCCGCAGGTACCTTTCTTGAGTAGCACCACAGTTGCGTCGCAGTTGCTGCTGTCGTCAATTTCAGCATTGTTGGCCAAGCCATTGACCATGTTTCCAGCACCTTTCGTCCTCCTTTCGAAACACTGATGGATGCAAGCGTTATATCTGAACAAAGTAATGAGCAGAAGAAGCCCATCAGCTTGTGTGCCCTGCAACTCTGTCTAGCCGCACTGTGGGGTCTCATTTTGTATTCCATGTCCCCACAGAAAAATGCAATTTGTCCTCTTTTCCAATTTCAGGATATAGGGTAAGTGAAAATAATACCAGTATCACATAAATAAATAGAGACCCACTTCTTTCCTTGCAACTTTTCAAGGCCAGGGGCGGCACCCCGGGATTGAATTGCCTTGCTCACAGTCTGTGCATGGAAGGGCCCCAGTGAAACTCAGCAGAATGGGCAAGGTCTACTTTCTCTTGGCCATGTCTCCAGGACACATGCCTGTCGGGGGCGGGGGGTTGCTGGATAGGGGAAGGAGAAGGTGTCACATCCGTGCTGCTGCCCACCTCTAGTGTGTCATGGTCTATGGGCCACAGGCTGGCTGGCACTCTAGGTCTCTGTCTGTGTTTGGTTTTCTAAGATCACAGGTTGGGGTCCTGGGAATCTCTGTATATGCTGGGCCATAATTTCAGGTCCAGTGGGCTGTTGGCTTAAAGAAACATTTCTGGGCTATGATCATCCAGAATGACTACGTGAAAACATTGTGTAGTCTTTCTTACATGTGCTGGAAGGGAAGAAGCTTATACAAATTCCTGGTATGTATTTTGCAGCTAAATGTTCTGGTCCCTTTACCTTTAATATTGGAAGACCCCCAAAGAGGAATCCTAGAAAACTCTTGGGGAAAAACAGCCAGGCAGTTTCCAGGGCATTGAAGGCCATGGATACTTTTTGCCCCACTCAAACACCTAAAGGCCCCGGTGGCTTACTGGCCATGGGACAGCCCACTGAGGTGCTTCCCCAGCTTGATCTCTGGCCCTCCAGAGGAACAGCAGCCAGGCAAGGAACTCTAAATGGCCAGCTGGTAGGCCACTCAAGCTGTATTTCCCCACACAAGCTTCTCTCCCACATACCCTTTACTGCTACAGACTCTCTGGAGTCTACTTCACTGGAACCTATGCCTGTTCTTCAGTCAGAGCAGCTCTGGGTGGGTGGGCCATCACAGTACAGATGGACGGACCCTCTGTGGCTGGACAGCCCGTTCTTGTACTCCCTGAGAGCTTGCAGTTCATCCTCCATGGCATGAAGGAGAATAGAAAACTAGTCAAAGGTGATGATGGTTTCTATGAGAAGGGAAGTGGGCAGGCCAGTCCTGGGGCACTCCTAGGCTTTATATGAGGCAGAGAACAGAACCAGAACATCACTCTTTTGCAACCCTAAAGAAATAATGGAGCCAGATCTTGTGCATGAATGGCTGCAAACATCACAGAGTGACAGGAAATGTCAATGTGCCTCTCGGTGGCAGAACTCACCACCACTTGGGACACAGTCTACCCTAAACTGGATTGATGGCTGGCATACAGGAAACATGGAGGTCAAAGGAACAGGCTGCACCACAGCACAGGATGTAATCAACAATTTCCAAACTGCGGGAAACTGTAGATAACAATACAACTTCATTAAAGAATAAATTGCAAGGAAAAAGAAAACCAGAGGGGGGATTCATAGATTAAAAGTTGGAGCAACCAATGATAATGAGTGGGATTTATTTGGATTCTGATTTTAAAAGTATTTAGGAGAGTAAAAGAAACTGTAAAAAAAATGGTATTCATGAGCTCACTGAAAGCTTGAACACTGATTTGATATTTAATTATATTGAAGAAATAGCATTAATCTTGGGTGCGATAATGATGCGGTGGTTATTATGTGAAAGGTGAATCTTTTTAGAGGCGTAGCTGAGGTTTCTACAGATGAGTTGTAATGCTCTCTGGGGCTTCACACCACATGGAGGGAAGGAAATGGGTGATGGTGTGGGCTGCTGGCTGTCAGGGCTGATGATGAGCATGGGGGGCTGTCATATCATTCTGCCAGCTTTTGTAAGTATTCAAATTCTTCTTAATGAAAGAGCCCCCCCCCCACTTTCTAGACTGAAGAAGAAGGACCTGCTTTACTGATAGAGCTATGGGGGAGAGGCAGAATTTCTGTCATCATGACTCAAAATCAATTTCCCCATAGAAATATCGACTTGCGTGAGGCTTTGCTTTGAAAGTATAAGCATGTGTTACACATTTATTTGGCTTTGGAAAACAAGGTAATAACACTATGGCTGGTATTATAATGAGACCTTTCTGGAAATCAGATACTGGCAGTAACTTAACTATGCTGTCCCATTTCATGCCTACAAACCTTTGTGGTAGGAAGCATTAGGAACCCTGTTTTGTTAGTGAGGAAACAGAGATTCAAAATGGCATAATAACTTGGCCCAAGGTCTTACCGCTGGTAAGTGGCTTACTGTGATGTGTGACCAGGCAGGGCTGAACGTTCAACCCTTGATCTCAACCACCAGACTACTTTGCCTCACCTGGGGACCAAATCCCAAAGAAGGGACCTAGACTCACAGAAACCAATCCTCACCAAGGCCAGGTATGCCTCATGCTCCCTTAAGATTTCTATCTATTTGGCCAAACTGAAATTGCTTTTGACCTTCAGACAGAATGTTTAAAGTCATCTACCCAGGAGGCAGCTGACAACTCTAATATATGCGTTTTTTAACTGCTGCTACTCAGTTTTATATTTTTAATTGAATGTTTTAAATTTTGTGCTTGCACCCTGAAGCTATTTTATTGTGGAGCATGCAATTTTATAAATCAGATTTTATAAAACCCCATGATTAAAGCCTCTGATTGCGGACAGGGATGGCTAAAGAGCAGAGATTTCAATTTAGAACTTGGGACCAGAATTTATGCAGAAAATTCTGTGAGCACAGTAGCTGCCATTCCATGTTTTATTTGTATCCTGCTGGTTTGAACAGCTGGAAGGCTGGGAAAGTTGAGGCATAAGCAGAAACACACCTCATTAGCTTTCACACTGGGCACAGTTTGGGGGAGAGGAGAGAATTTGTTCACAGTGTTATCTTAATGTCTGCATGCCCTACTAATAACACATGGGCTTTATGATGGCTTAGTAGAGGGGTGCAGTGGTCACAAGATACATACTAGCAAAATTCCTCAACCTTCCTTCCCTTTAGACCAACTCTGGTGTAAGCCCTCGTTATTCTGTGAAGCCCCCAGTGAATACACTATGGGACAGGCTGTCCTCTAAATTTTGATTCAAAACTCAAGACCAATGTTGGCTATACAGCAGACACTCAGTCAATTCTTCTAGAATAATTGGCTGATTCACCCTTTCAAAGGGGAAGAAAAGGACTCTTGGCTCTTGGGAAACTCAAACTTAGGGTCTCAACAAATTAAAAAAAAGTGAAATAATCCAATTTAAAACACATTGAAAGAAGATGTGTGTATTGTTGAGACCTCCCCCTATTGTTGAGACCACTGATTTCCTAATGGTTTTGCTATTTGAGAGAAGGAGGAGCAAGATGCTTTCAAAGACTCTTCCTTTGGAGTCTAGAAACTCTGGATGGCCTTTGGGCCAACTCTGGTTTTCATAGGAGCCCATCAATTTTTTTTTTAAGATTTTACTTATTTATTTGACAGAGAGAGTGAGATTACAAGCAGGCAGAGAGGCAGGCAGAGAGAGAGAGGAGGAAGCAGGCTCCCTGCTGAGCAGAGAGCCCGATGCGGGCCTCGATCCCAGGACCCTGAGATCATGACCTGAGCTAAAGGCAGAGGCTTTAACCCACTGAGCTGCCCAGGCATCCCTCAATTGGTATTTTTAAATGGAAGTTTAGTAGTGGTAAAAGCACCTGATTTCTTCATCAGTTATCCCACCATAATCTTATACCAGGATAGTCTAGAAATACCCTCTTTCAGTAACAAGATCCAGATATCAGGTCCACACTGACCATAGGACAGCTCCTGAGGTGAAGGCTGGATGCCATATTGAGTGGACTGGCAGCAGACTGATTACAGCTCACGGTGGACATCCACTGAGCTAGCTCCTACCTTTACAGTTCATGAAATGTCTGCCAGTGGCCATGCTGATTTCTCAAAAAAGGTCTGTGGGACACTATTGGCCAGAAGTAATTTTTGTCAGACTTTAACAGCAAAGACAATTTGACATGTCAAATTTCAGACTGCTACCTGACATGTCCAACTGGCAATTTCTGATTGTGTGGTACTTTCTTGTCCCCTGAGAAGGTAATTGCAAATGCTGGGGGAAAGTATGGGTTAATTTAGAATGAAAGAAACAGTTCCCATGGGGTCCAGCAGCTGCAGCATGGAATGGCTCTGCATTATTTACGAGTTCCTCATCTCAATGGGACTTGGCAAAAAGATGAACCAGAAGGTTCACAGCCATGGTGCTTACATTTTGCTTTAGAGTATGGGGAACACTGGTGATATAATTCTTGAAACACACAGTAAGCCTCCCAGACACTATGGGGAAAAAGAACCTATGAAGTGGTGGTTTTAAAATATATCCACAATTTTTTTTTCAGTGATCCAAGATTCATTGTTATATCCACAAATTCTTTGACACTCCTCCCTTCAAGTGGTGAAGGAGACCCCCCTGAGCATGGGCTAGACTTACTTCTAATAAACAGAATATGGCAGAAATGACAGCGTGTGGCTTGTGAGACCAGATTAGAAAAGGCACTGGGTGTCCTTTTTGCTCTCTCTTGACTCATTTGCTCCCACACTGTGGAGACACTCAACCAGCCCTAAGGAGAGACCCACATGCCGAGGAACTGAGGGCTCCAGCCAACAGCCAGCATCAGCTCACCAACAGTACAAATGGGTCATTTTGCAGCCCTAGTTAAGTAGATGACAAACACCCCAGCCAATCTCTTAACTACAATCTCAAAGAAGAAAGGAAGACAATGAGCTAGCACTCTCTGGTTACATGCTCCTGGATGCCTGACTCAGAAACTGTAATTAGATAATACATGCTTGTAGTTTTAAGACACTACAGTCTGGGGTCATTTGTTACGCAGCAGTAGGTGATGAATATGATATGAATTATGCATGTCTGCAGGTATTCAATCCATGGTTTTAGTCATCTTTTAATTAGCTCTGGTCCCATCTTTGTCACCCTACAGAGAAGCATGACTTAGTGAGTTTTACCTCCTTTCCTGTTATGAAAAAAGTGAAAACAGCCCAAAACTTGGTTGCCAGATATTAAAGGGTGTACAGGGCTTGAGAGATTTCTCAAATTAAACACTTAAAGCTTTGACTCTTATCACATGGGGGTTTGAAGGGTTTTTGCTATTGCTACGAATCTTAACTTACAGTGCTGCACAGCAAGTCTGAGGGAACCGAGGAGACAGTGATCCTCAGCCCTGAATGCCAGCCTGCTACCTGCCCTGCCTCCATTCTTCTTTCCACACTATCCTGTCGTGCTTGATGTAGGAAAGAGTTTTGGGAAAGAAAACCGAGAAGGCATTTTATACTTACTTCATGATGACGATATAGATGAGATACATCAGCACGAGGACTAAAGACTCCCACCTGTGTAAAACCAAGAATGGCTAGTTAGAAAAAGTCACCACAGGCAGATGTGCAAAACAACAGCCGATCTCAGAACATCCATGCCACGTGAAGGGCAGTTACACCTGGCAAGCAGGGCGAGGAGGAGCCACATGTGCAGACGGGTTACAAATATTTCCTGGTCTGTAGACACATCTTTCAATGGGATTGTTTTTCCTTCTCTACCTAAAAGGAAAATGCTCCTTCCCTTCCATTATTCACTCACCCGAAAGTTCTGTCAGAGCACAAGTCTACCATAATATTGCTGATTATAGGCCTGTATTTATAAATCCACCCACAGTTTAATCATTCACTAAAACTATTCAGATACATTTAGAAAGGGCAAACTAGAGAAATTGACAGGGGTGACCCAGGGATTGTTGGATAGGAGGAGCAAGGCGTACAGAGAGGGAGTGGGAGGGGAAAGAGGGAAAGGGAGGGAGAAGAAGGGAAGGAGGAGGTTGGGAGAGGAGGGGAGAGGAAAGAAGAGAGAGGAGGGAGGAAGAGGGAGGGAGGAAGAGGGAGGGAGGGAGAGGGAGGGAGGGAGAGGTGAGGGAAGGAGACAGGGAGGGAGGAAGAGAGGGAGAGGGAGGAAGATGGAGGGGGAGGAAGAAAGTGAAGGAGGAGGAGGGAGAAAGAGAAGAAGGGGGAGGGAGGGAAGGAGGGAGAAAGGACACCTGGGCAGGGAAAGTGCCAGCAGGAAGGATAAGAATGGATAAGTGGAAAATGGTCAAGAGAAAGTAAAAGAATAAGCCCACTGGGATGTACCTTGAGGTTCTGATAATTTGAATACTTCTATTTTATTCATTTTAGTAACTTACAGTTTCAAATCCAAGGAATTTGACTTCTAAGTTCCCCTTTTAGCTGCAGAATTGAGGGAATAATTCTGGTTTTAAGAAAAGGTTACTGGTGAATGGTTTATGAAGAAATTCTAGGTTATGCCTTCCCTTCCTGTTTTCTTCTCAAGTTCTATGTCTAAAAATTGACCGTTGGGGAAGTATGTGGTCAAATTCAAAAAGGCTGCACACAAAGGTTTTTGTTGTAGTGGTGTTTATGACCCTGAAGTGCTGGAAAGGAGTGAGACAGTTGTAGGAGGGGAGGCGGGGTCCACCTTTCACAGTAAGTCTGTCCCACATATCGGTTCAGAATCACTGTGCAAACTGTGTGTGTTTATCTGGTATAGAACATGCTCTTGGTGCTACTAAGAGAAGAAGTCAGGGGTTTCAAATCTCTCCACCTTCCACCACATTTCTTGGCTCCTCTCTCAGCAAACCTTCTTGAAGCATCACACACCTTGGACCATAG
Organism: Ailurus styani; assembly: GCA_002007465.1. Classification (NCBI taxonomy): domain Eukaryota; kingdom Metazoa; phylum Chordata; class Mammalia; order Carnivora; family Ailuridae; genus Ailurus; species Ailurus styani. The sequence continues at coordinate 502,511 of LNAC01000851.1, read as the reverse complement.
CACCTCTCACTCACTTGGCAAATTCCTTGAGCCTAACGTCCACAGCCGTCCATCCCCTGACACACTGGTCACCAGCCACCTCCATATGCACACGCCCAGGGATGGTTCTCGGCTGCCCTGTTCAACTTCCCTACAGCATCTGAAGGCTGACCACCTGTCCTCCTGTGTGCAACACTCTTGTTTCCTGACTTCCAAGAGGCCACATGGTTGGTTTTCCTCCTGAAGTCTCCCTAACTTCTCCTTTTCTCTGCCTCCTCCTCTTCCTCATGTGAACCTCTAAATATGGGACCCTCTTCTCTTTTTACCTACACATTCTCCCTAGATAACGTCATCTTGTCCTCCTGCTGTAAAGACCAGCTGACACCTCCACCCTGCCCCTCTCCCTTGTGCAGGTGCCTGTACCCACAGTCAACATGGCCTCTCCTCTTGGCATCTAAACACACCTCAGAGCAGAATCTGGAATTCCTACTTCTCAGCTTCATGGTTCCTGGACTTTGCCACCTGAGTTAACTGTATCACACCCTGCCCGGTCAAGCTCCAAATCTGGAAATCAGTCTGGAGCCCTCCTTGACCCTCGCCTTACATGCCTCGGAACCCCACGTCCAAATTATTTCCTGATTGTTGGCTTCTGCCCTCCCCACTGGTAGCTACCTGAACGCAGCCTCTACCCTGGTGTCCATGAGGCTACTGGATCATGTTATTCTTCTGTTTCAAGCTCTCCAGCTGCTTCCCAACATAACTGAGAAGAGAAAACAAAAAGTACCCCCTCTCTGTAAAACCCAGTTCTTCTATTCTTCCAATTGTCTGTGCCCCATCTGTGCTCCATCACACTGGCCTCCCTTTGTTTGCACATGCCAGAAGCTTCTTTCTTTCTCCAAGGGTCTTTGCACTCACTGTTCCTTCTGCCAGGAATACTCTTCCCTTCACTCCTTGGCTGGTCTCTTTTATCCTGCAAATGCTGGTGGAAATGGTACCTCCTCCAAGAAGTCTTTCCTGCCTACTCCTCCTTCACTTTCTATCACATGACCTTGTGTATGTTCTTCAAACCACTGACCAGTCTGTGCTTCCCTTGTTTATTTATCTATTCATTGTTTATTAACACCTGTCTCAGGCAGTCACTTGACAGCACTCCTCATACTTGATCCCTGACTCAGTTACCCGTTTTCTCACTTTTCAGAGACTTAGAGCAGATCCCCTGATAGCTGACTCCCCTTCTCTCCCCGGCTGCCCACTATTCTCCTCTTCCCAACACAGAGATCCCCTAAGCTCATCTGCACAGGGTGAGGCCTCCTTTAAAGTCCATTTTCAGTTGCAAAAGACCTCTTGAACATGGTCCTTACTGAAACCAGTGTACATGTGGCCTAAAGTTAATTAGGAAAAATGAGGCTTAGTCACGGTGTTCATTTTGAAGGCAGAGATTCTCGAGATCCAAAGGGATGCCATGTAACTTGGAAGCATTTTAATAGACTCAGGAAGGGAAAAAGACCCACATCAGTGTAATATTTTAGCTAGGCTGAATGAAGTCTAGCTCTTTGTAAATAGGTAGATAGATATTCTCTAATTCCTCTAAGACTTTTTGTTTTTTTTTTCCCCCCTCAAAGCAAGCCCTTCCATTGCAATGTTCAAGTGAAGTTCTCTTTTGTTACATTTTGGGGATGCCTGTGAGATGGGGGTTATCTGCTTCTGCTGATCTTTCAGGTTTGCTTGGTTGGTGACCAGACTCAGGGCTCACCCAGGGCTTCCTCCACAGGAAAGACACCAGGCTCTGTGAGGCCTTGACACAAGCTAGCTGCTGTCCTCTCTGCTTTGGGGCCTGAGTGTTTGATCCAGTCTTGGCTTAATGCTCTTCAGAGTCCCAGGGATTGCCTCCTGCCCTTGTCCTGTGCTGTGAGTGTCTCCAAATGACCCCAGGATTACATGTCAACTGTCTGCCTCCTCTCTAGTCCCAAAGAGCCCCAAGGTGAGGGCCAAATTTGGTTTTGTGTTCTATGTCTTGTTCTGGAACAGAGCCTGGCATTCAGGAGGTGTTTAGGAAACTGGTGGAAATGGACAGATTCTGCATGCAGACCTCTAAAGTCACAAGGCTCTTGTCCCCCTTCTCCCCACACCTCCCCGGGGGGGCGACTTCCCCACCTGCCTCTCCTGACCACAGCCCATCCACTGTCCTCCAAGGACCTGGTCTTGTCGCATGATCTGGTTTTGCTCCTTCCCTTCCTGCAAACTTCCATTTGTAAACACCTTTAACTGGTTGCTGGTTCTCATGCCAAAGATTGTTCTTTCCTATATTGGGAGGCTTATTCCTTGTTCCTCCCCATTCTTGCCCAGAGGACTCAGCTCTGCTTTCCTACTGTGGTCCAGAACACTCAAGGCTGGTTCCAAATGCCACACAAGTAGACATTCTCCAGGTCATTTCCCCAGGTTCTCTTTTCTCTCCCAAAGTTACAGCTTGAGGCTCAAAGAAGAAACAACATCAACCTGGGTACTTTTATTTTCTTCTCAGGCCTTCAGACTCACTGAAGACATGTTCCAAATTCCTTCTGGCAATATTGTGGGCCTTGCTGAGTTGTTATTATGGATTCAGAGTGAACATCCATCCTACCTGGTGGATCTTGATGCTTTCTATTTTAAATGTCTTTAGGGGTAGTTATCTAACTGAAAAGCACAAACATATATTCACTTGCCTCTTGCTTACTAATAGAAGTCTATGAGGTTGAGACAGTAAATGAAGACCACTGGATCTGAGGGAGGGTGGGCCCACCTCCAGGATAAATAAAGATCAGTCTAGAGTGGTAATTCTATTCCACCTGGCCATTTATTGGTTAAGGTAGACCCAGTTGGGACCAAAGAGATATAAGGTGGAACAGTGTTCTTCCTGCTTCCTCCTTCTTGCCTTCATTCCAAACTTGATGCCTGGGACTTGTAGAAGCCCTCTTAGGAACATGAGGGAAAGGCCAAGAGAAATGTAGAGCCATTGGACCATCAACAGCTGGGGTACTTGTTATGTAAGAAAAATAAACCACTGTTTCTTTAACCCACTAGAGCTGGTTTTCTGCTATAAAAGCCTTCTGCCTGCCCTTTCTTGACTGCTTGAGATCTGCTGCAGAATGCTGATTCAGGAGTGGTAAGAGCATCTAAGTTGGGGATGACAGGAAAGACTTTCCCCTGTGTATTGGACTCTACGAGGCTCCTTTAGACCAAGTACTCTTGTTCCAAAAGATACACAACTGAAATTAGTTTCCTTTAGGGGATTTGGGATGAATTGGTTACCTCCCTTGAAATCGCCCGGACATGATGGAATGTTCTACAACAAGGAATGGAATTCACTGTTAAAGGCATTCATGAAATATTGCTGTGGTCTAATTGCACAGGCTGAAGAATCTGGTGTTAAAGGGAGAAATCAGGTAAGTCAGAACCTAGACACAAACTTTCAGCAAAACAAAAGCTTGTGGTTGGCTGGGTATGAAAAAATACCTAGTATTTTTGGTGGACAGTGAATAATACCTTAAAGTTCAATATATTTTGCATTTAACTGAGGAGCTAAGATCCCTGGAAGTCCCAGAGAAGTTATGGTCCAGTGGCGCAGACTTGAATCTCTCGGCCTCACTCATGTGAAGAATATCCTCGGTCACCCCATCCACATAATAACAATAATTACGTAAGAGGCCGGCAGTCTGGAAATGATGTCCTGGTGCCATGAAGCCTCCCCCTTGTTCTTTCCTGCAGCTACTCCTGTGCACGAGCTAGGATTCTAACCCAGCCCAGGCTGGAACCAAACACATATGGGAATTTGCAACTCCTTCATTCATGGCCTTCCTATCTCCTTCTCCATGTGGGAGCCTCAGTGCTCAGGTTGAGGGTCTGAGGACTCAGAATCGGAGCCCTTCAGCGCAGACCCAGGGTTCTAAGCTCATAACATCCACAGGAGATCTGGCCTTTGGAATGCAGAGGAAACAGCCTCTTCCTTTCTTGCTCCACACTATCTGAAAAATCCTAAAAGACATTTTGAGGGTAGGGACTGAAATAGGCTTGCTTTCATCAGCAAAACCAGGAAGGTGGAGAAAAGAGAGCTCTCACTAAGAAGAACCAACAGTAAATTCCCCACAGCTATCCTTTCTAAAGGTTTTCTGTGCAAAAACAACAGAAAAATTTCTGAGATCGACTGTGATCATAACTTGTCTTTATGGCAGTGTTGTGAGCTAAGAGCAGCAACACTGAGCAACAGTTAAGCACCTACTGTTTGCTAAGGCAGAGTGGGGGTCGTGCTAAGCATGCCATCATTTGGAGTGAGAACAGTTTTGCAAGTTTTCTTGTGCTGCACTTCATCCCCCAAAGACATGGGAAGAAGATGTCACAACTCTGCTTGGCGACCTCGTCCAAATATCCCATGAAGAGTTTCTTCCTGACTACTGACCTGAGGTGCTGTTAGACATCTCAGTCCATTTTAGTCTGGTGGTCCTGGCTTCTCAAAGAAGATCTTCTTATTTTTTATGGGTTGATATAAAGATGATGTATCTTAAAGCAAGTTCTCCTAGCGGTCTCCTCCTTGCCCCTCGTGGACAGAGGAGAGTTGGCAAAACTACATTTAATACCTTGGCACGGTGAATCACATTTACCATCAGTGGGAAAAGCTCCTCTGTCATGCCCAAATTCTGAAAATCAGAGATCCTAAGACAAAGAGATGTCACTCCCACAAAGGGCTAGAGCTCATATGCCAAAAGCTCATTCTCAGCTTTAAATAATACCACAAAAGTTGGTCTACTTACCTAGCTACACTGTCACACTATCCCGCAGACGCTAGTTCATATTTCTCTATATCTACAGATCAAATATTTGAGAAAAACGTAATAAGAATGCACAATGGACCCAATATCTATTTCCATGCCAAACATATCTGACTTGCTCAAAACCCACCTGAGAAATGGGGATTTGGATAGTTGGCCCAAATGCAAATGTTCTCATAGATGTAACCTGACTAAAGTTTTGTATCTATCAAAAAAAAAATCACTGATTTTTCAGAGGTCTAAGATAGTCTTGAATGTCAGACAGAACTTTAATGGGTAAAGGATAATGGAAGCGCCTCCATCTCTGGTTCCTGAACATATGTGGTATTTGGAATATGCCAACACAGTCTGGATACGATCTGTAAGGACCAGTCAAATCCTAACCAGGCCCAGCAAACGGCTGACTGCAGAAAGGCCAGTTAAATTAACCCCTCTAACCTGGGTGACAAAGACCGTGGTATATTAACATCTGAAATGGAAGGCCACCACCCCAGCCCAGGGGAAAAGGTCTCTGCTCTGGAAAGCTAATCTAATGTCTTTGTTGAGGTCCACAGCGGGGTCCCAAGAGGTGCTAGCTGTTCCAAGCTGCCACAACATTCCCCTTTCCTTCCTGACTCTGGTCTTCAGTATATTCAGCTCCGCAACACAGTCAGAGGAAACTAAAAGGGAAAAAGAGGTACTTACCAGGACACTTGTTCATCATAAATGAACTGTAAAGAAAATAAAAAGGACAGACAATTAGACATGCACACACATGTGCGCATGCACACTCAAGGTCTGCACGCACACACATGCACGTTGTCCACCCACATAGCCAATCTGGCGGGAATCAGGCTGGGGCTGGCCTGCAGCACAAACAATCTGCAGATAAACTGCCCTCTGTGCTTGTTCCGTTTCTGGCTAACGTTAGCGGAAGGAGGTGTTGTTGGCAGGCTGGGGCAGTAAATTGTGAGGGGGAGAAGCACCGGGTCATCCATTCCTTTCTGCAACTTCTGTCCAATGGTGGAGGGACAGGGAAGCATGATCACCCCTCTGTGCGGAGCACAAGGTACTGTCGAATTTTAGATCTGGAAGGGACGAGGGGAGCCTGGTAGGTTCTTCCAAACATCACAACTTGGGGGCCACCTGTAAGACATCTCCACATCTCGGGGCTCACTACAGCGCCTTCCAGCTTTTAGGCAAGCCCTTGGACTTCCGTGTATTCAGCATTTTTCTTTTGGTTGACCTACTTTTTTGTTTGTTTTCTTAAAAGAATTTACTTTCAAAGGAAACTGCATCACAACCAGAAGCAAAGATTCCGCTTGGCTTGCCGCCCTGTGCAGAGAGTGGGAAATCGATGCAGTGACTGCAAACCCCAGGGGTCACCATGGGCTGCCCGTGCCCTGGGCCACGGGCCTGCCCTTTCATTCAAGAAGATTTGCAAGGGTCAGAGGTGGCTGGAAAGATGGACCAGTGCCAAACGGAGATGTCCCCCTGGTCGGCTAGGATCCAAAGGGAACACACAACAAGGATTGAATCCACTTAAGCCCGAGCCCAAAACACCTCTCACTCTGGGGGACAAAGTGGTGTCATCCTGGTCCTTTGATTTATATGGGAAAACAGAGCTACAGAGAACACGAGGAATTTTCCTGAGAGGGTGATCAATTAGCTGCAGAGTCGGTTCTAGAACTCAGACCTGGTTCTTAAGTCTTCTTTCCGTGACACATTTCCTTCCCTGGATGGCGTGCTTTTGAAATCAAGTGGAAGCTGAGGGTTGCTTCATAGCTTGTTCTTTCCACCTTCATAGGATAAGACTGCTCTGGGTATGACCAGATCTGAGTGCTTTTCTTTCGGAGGCCCATGGCCATATGGAGACTTCAAGGCAGAAACCTCTGGGTTCAAGGGGTCATTACCGCATGGAGATGGTAAAGTCGACAAAAGATGCGGGCATCCCTTCAGTCCCCAGAGAGGATAATAAGCAGCAGTCGTGAGACACGCAGAGAAACCCGAGTAGCCGAGCAGGTGCGGCTCTCCAAGACCTCTCTCCAATTATCCCGAAGGTGCCAAGAGAAGATGAGAACAAAGGGGCCCCGCTTACTTGTAGCTCGTACTTCCTGACAAGACACTGAAGAAGACATTGGCTTCAGTAGCTTTGTGACTCTTGTTATCAGATTCAACAGGTTGACATTTGGATGAAAATGTCAAAGCAGAATGGGAAGAGAACTAAAGAAATAAAGGAAACCATCCCGTGACCATCCCGTGGACTGGGTGGTCTGCAGTCCACCCCTGGAAGGCATTCACAGATTCTTTTGTACCATCACTGGCTTAAAAAAAATCCATTGTCAAGAAATCAGGGAACAGAACAAATGATTTAAGTTGGAAAACGTTTCTATTAATTGAAGTTAATTTAGTATCAGTCTTGAGCAGCGTGTTGGAGCAATCAATGTTCACCACTCAAGAGAGCACAAGGTACTGGTAAAGAGTTTATTAAAGCGCCAATTTAATTTTCGTCTTTCAGGGAAGGCAGGTGATACTGTATAATATAAAAGCAGCTTTCAGGAGGCCCTTATTCTGTGCTATCTGAGTGACTGGTGGGGGCACAGATCAATAGGTCTTTAGTGATTATTTCAGTGATCATGTTAATGGGGAGAAATCAGCATAGACAGAATTGTGCAAAGGTTCCCAAAATGAGAATGGGACTTACAGAGAACACAATAAGTCAGGGACTAGTGGGATCTGGACTAGATACACAACTAAGGACAGAGCATCATGAGACTGAAGTTAGGGTATTGGGGGTGGCCAGGGAGGTCGGGGGTGGGAATGGGGTTGAGGGAGGCAGACAAGGAGAAACGCCCATGGTCTCGCCACAAGTCCTAACAGAGGGAGGTGATCTGGAAGCTTCCAGATAACTAAAGTAGTGGTGCTCCTTCACTGACCACTCGGGGACAGGGGCCCTCAGCTGCCGGGTGCCTAATGAACAAACACTGCCTGGGATTTACCTGACTTCTTTTAGAGGATTGGGCGGAAAAATGAAAGGACTTAAAAAAAAAAAAAAAAAAGGACAGTAAAATGGAGAAAAGGAACTAGAAGCCAGGCCTTTAATCTACATAGAACATGCTTGTGGGTGGTGGGAAAGGAGGCAGACGGTGTGTTATGAATGCCTCTGGGCCCTGCTGGTGGCACCTGGATGAGGTGGAGCCAGGGACCATCGCCTACTCAGAGGACTGAAAATGAGGCATTCGACACTGCTCACAGAATGTTCCTTCTAGTTCCTGCACCACTCTGACAGAGTACTGGAATCGCTCTGTCTGAAAAGTCTTAAAATGACAAGGACAGCTGACTTTCTCATTTGATGCTGCTGATGGTTTCAAGGGAATGGATCTGTTACTTTGCTAACAGGTATCTTATTTTATTTTATTCCGTTTTATTTTATTTTATATTCTTAAGACAAATGTTGAATATCCCTCTGTATTCCATGTTCTAACTGTGGGTAAAAGAAGACAACTGTCCCGCCCCTTATGACGGCATTACCAGGGTAGAAACCCCCCTGAAATCATTTATATAGGTACTTGCCAGAAACAAGAAATCGCGCCCCCACTTCCACCCGGTGACCACTAGGTGGTGCTCACGTCCTACCCGCTGCCTGTCCACTCCGCCAAGGCAGTGAGAGGGCTTGGAAGGAAGTTAGATCAAGTCCATTTCAAACCTCCTGGGAGAAGGGTAAACACCTCAAGACAGACGGCTTCCTAACGGGGTCTTCAGTCAACGGTCTGGAGGCAGGGCGAGTTCTGAGTTGGGGACAGGCAGGTCCTTCAACTCATAGCCACCACTCAAACCCTAGGACATGCAGCAGTGAGGCACCTGCTGTGTGGTCTTCAGAACTGACTCACCCTTATCCCATTTGGGCTTCTGAAAACAAGTCTTGCTTGGGAAAGCAGCTTTTTGTGCTTTGCTGGTTGTGTTTGGGGCTGCCCCCCGTGACCACATGTGGGCTGTGCTAACTGGTATCTGGGCCCCAGATTTGCTGCACACAGCTGGTCAGGGGACCTGTTCTCTGACCCCAATGTGGTTCATCCAAAGCTACCTCTGGCTTCGTCCTTAAGCTTTCCACTTGCTCCACAGACGAGCTAAATGTGAACATATAGAAGCGAATTTGAAAAAACAACCCCCGCCCCCCACCCCAACGAACCACTCTTTTCCTTCAGGCCTCGGAGAAACAGTTGGGTACCATGGAAACCAGCTTTCAGCCTTGGTGTCTGCTCTAGAATTCTTCTAAGAGAGACAGGCTTACATCAGGCAGGTGAATCCCTGGATGACAGAGCATCCCAGGGAACTGTGAAGGAAGTGGCATGCTCAAGGAGGAAGAGCAGGGAAAACACGGGCCAGGAATCACCCAGGTGTGTGGGCAGCAGACAGCCGGGCTGGTTTCTGAGCAGGGAGGCAGGTGGCTGTCCCCACATTGCATGTCAGTCCACGGAGAGGCTTACTCTAAGCCGTAACCATGGAGCAGAAGCAGCCTCACTGAAGAACCTACGATTTCCATAGCTTGTGTTATCATCACTGGTGCCATTAGAATTTTAAGCAGGGAAAGTAATAGGAGAAAATCAATACCACCATTCTCTTTCAAGACCCTAAAATCCTGAAAAGTCTGCCCTCCCTAGCTGGAAATGGAAACTCCCCCCAACCCCCCACTTCTCACTCAACAGCATGGAGGCACCCTCGGGAGTTGTGCCCAAATGGGGACTGGGGGTGCAGATGGCGTTCCTTCCGAGGAGAGGAATCCAATGGAATGCACTGGAAAGCTGCTGTTAAGCATCAGCATGGCTTACACTTGAAAGTTAAACAGGAATTTCGACCTCGGTATCTCTAGCAGATGCACAACAGTGGTGGGGGCTGCAGGAGAGTAGGAGATAAGGACTTCCTCACGGCAGGGCTTGAGCAGAGCTGGTCATCTCACATAAATACGCAGAGGCAGGCTATGGGACGAAGGTGGGCAGATAACGGGATGGATTTACGATATAGGGAAGGATAGTTGCCAGACCAAAAGGGCTCTATTTGCTGAGCAGTGCAAAACCAAACACAGGCACATAGCTGAAACTTCCAAGTTGTTTTCCTCGTGAAAGAGAAGAGGGTCCTCTGTGCATCCCACAGTCTGGCTGATGATCCATGTCCCTGTTCCAGGACCAAGTGCAAGGGAGACCCAGCTTCCTGGTACACCCCAGCAGCCTTTAGAGGGCGCCCTTCTTCCTCTCAGTGGTGGGGATAATGACACAAGCAACCCTTTGTATGACCATAGTTGATTTGTTGAAGGAACTTAAAAAATTCTCACATTCATTCCGTCTGAGAATCTTCTAGCTACCATGGTTAGTTCTCGCTTTCCCAGAAGGAAAGCTGAGATGTAACAGGGTACCATGAGTGTAAGAGCCTCAGTGTTGCTGAATTGGAGAGAAGAGGCTAACTCCCTGCAACGAAGGGGTCCGAGAAGGGAGGGAGATGAGCCAGAGGGGCAGGGCTCTGGAGGCCAGCGTGGAGGCGGGCGAAAAAGACAGTCATCAACTAGTGTGAGATGTCTTTTCTCTCAGAGATAGGGTGACAGAAGAAGATTCTGGATCATTTATGATCAGCTGTCTTAAGAAAAGAGGAATCAGGAGAGGGAAGTAGTAGCTATTCCTTTCAAAGAATGTGAAGGGCAGCAGGCATGCCTCTCTACTGGTGGACTACATAGCTGGTGAGGGACAATCAGGATGATTTCAAAGATGATGAGGCAGATTTTATTGGAGGTGAAATCCGAATTCTTTGCCAGGGCTGGGGGTGGGGTGGAGGAAGGTGGAGATGTATCCTATTAGACGCCTGCTCTGGCAAACCTGACCTACTGCAGCTCCCTGACCTTGAGCAAATCCCTGAATGTCTGGGGCCTCAGTTTTGCCATCTACAAAATGGGACTTATGTAATTAGCTAGCTTGCAGAGTCCTGAGTATTGAACTGGAAATTCTTCATGGACAGACCCAGTGTAGTACCTAGTCCTGTAGTAAGTACTGAGTCCATGCTGGTTAAAACTCAGGGATGCCTGGGGGAATTTTCATATATTTTCTCCTGATGCGTCTGATCTCTACAACTGTACTATCTGGTATGCTATGCAGTAGCCACATGTGTCTATATAAATTTCAATTAATCAAACTTCAGTTCCTTGGTTTCACTCCCTGCATTTCCTGAGCTCAACAGCCACGTGTGCCCACCCAGGCCATCTCCAGCGGCCGGGTCAGCTGAGTTGTCTCTGCCCCACAAAATCCCTTGGAGAGGAGGGTACTACAATTAGTCCCCTAGAGGAAAAGAGGTAAGTGCTACCTCGGAGGGGCCTCACTGCTGTGCCCGAGCTAAAGGGGCCCTGAGGGCCTCCAGCTGGTGCCAGCAGCCTACCTAGCCCCTCTCCAGGTGGGCAGCACTCCTAACTCTGGATCTGTGCGCCAGGTCAGCGATCCGGACCTGTCTCCAAGGCCTAACCACTCCCCCAGGAGGTTTCCCTTCTCCTACTGCTCACAAACCCCGTCTCAAAGCAGAGATGAAAAGTAAAAATAAAGTATTCCTTTTTAGGGCAGCTGTTAGACTGAGGATGTAATGAATCATTTGCATTTATGTAAATTACATGATTATGTAAATTACAGTAACATTTCAATAAAAGAGGCTGTGGGGCCTGCTGGAATGTGGAGAAAGGGTAGGATAGACAGAGCTGCCTGTGATGGTGGACATTGGTCGGGGGTGGGTCACTCGAATGGGAGCCAAGCAGCAAGAGGGTCTATAAGGACGTGGAGACTTCTGCTGGATAGACACATGCAAGGACATGCTCCAAAGAACCCAGAATGCTTTCGGGACCTCAAAGGTGACACTGTCTTGCAGAGAGAGACTCGAGTCATGGGTGAGCCTCCTGGGCCACGTTCAGCTTCTCCAGGGCCTGAGGCTTCTCTGTACAGGATGTCTCCAAGTCTACAGGGGGGAAGCCTGATGGGGCAGGAAGGGCAGAGAGCCACACACTGCATGTTTTTGATATTATAACTGCTTTCGACAGTAACACGTTCCTAATTTCCTCTCCTTTTTCTGTGGAAGACAACATCAAACCTACCAGAAAATAGCACAGAGCCAAAGTAGGTGAAACCCAAATGCCCAAGGGAATGAGGCCCTTGTCTCTAAGTTAAGAGTCTTAAGCTCTGTTGGTTTCAGAGTGTGTGTCTGGCTTCTGGTCTTCTCCAGCTCAAACCTGCTTCAGACCCAGGTAATCAGGACTGTCTGTGCTCTCCTGGCCCAGCAGCACGAACATCCCTCCCACAGCTGTCTCCCCTGTTCTCTGGGTCCCCAGGCCCCAGGTTCATCCTTGACGAGCCCCAGGTTTATCCTTGGGGCTCTTCTGCATGGGGCTGTAGGGCCGCACACAGGGATGTACAAAGAAGCAACATCTGGTCCCACTTAGGTGATTCCAATGGACTCACTTAGTCTGGACTGCCCTCTGGGTGAATGAGTTCTTTACTGCATCACCTCTGGAGACTGGAAATTCTGTCTTCTGAACATTTCATAACCATAAAAAGGGGGAGACGGTAAAAAAAAAACCCTAATAGTTAAAATAAATTGTATGGATGGTTGGTAATTATTTGTGGATAGGAGGAAGGCTTTTAAATACAGGAATTTTAAGTGCCTTGTCACACTGCAGGGTCCTATAGAGAAGCGTAATATTCTATAAAGAAGGCCAGAAGAAAAGTGATTTTGTTACCACGACATTTGGGGAAGATGCAGAAAGAGGAGAATAGAACACCCTGACAAAAACGAACTGCGGCTGTGGTGAGCAGCAGCCTAGGACTGGGCTGTGGCACAGATCCGGGGACACTGAGAAACACACTTGGCTAAATGCTGGGCTTCTGTATAGAAGACTGTTTTACTCCTCACCCCGGTTTCAGGTCTCATGTGAAAATGACCCTGAGAATGAACAGCAATCAGCAATCCAGACAAACAAGGTGGCATCATGCCTTATGTTGGAGAAACTCAACATTTCAGCCATCGCCACGCAGCAGGTGGGCTACCCCAAGGAAAGGGTGTCCCACTGTATTAGCAGTCGAGTTTCCCAGAGTGAGTGTGGTGCATCAGAATCCCCTGAGGGGCAGAGCAGATCCTGGCCAGAGGGGAAGTTCACTAGTCCTGCCAGAACTTACTGGATTAAGATCTCTGGGTTGCGCTCTTTAGATCAGCATGCTGGGTGTTTCCAAGGCATACAGAAGCTGGTGGAACACGGGTAAAAATAAGAAGAACCAGGACCAAACCCTGAGGAATCAAACTTTTCTCTGCCATTACTTCCTAACAGTGGAGAAATATAATTTTTCTCAAAATCAGAAAACTCTAGCCTTGATATCTGGGCTGTAAATACACAGTCCAAGTCTGCAGGGAACAGCAGAGAATCACTGGCTTTTGCATCTTATTGCCAACTGAGGGAAATACAGAGCTGTGGCAGCCTGGGTGTTTGGCGGAGTCAGCTCTGTGATTTATGGGCCACATGTTGGGTAGAGGATGGCTTTGCCCAAAGACTCCACTTGGGTGAGCATCACCTGCAGTCCAAGGAAGCAAAACTCTTTACTTCCTCACACATCATTAGCAACAATTATATTTTTAAAAAAAAAATCCTGGGCATATTCAGATAAATCCGACTGAAGACAAGTTATGTCAGAGTCCAGGAGGCATTTGTGCTGAGAACAGAAAAAGAATCCAGTGTGGGAAATTCACTGTTGGGAGTGGACATGCTGAGTCTGTGCTCCGGGGAGAGCTCAGCTTTTGTCTTCTACCTCATAACCTCATCTTTCTAGAGATGGTCATCTCTTTCCGGAATTCAGCAAAGCAGAGAGCTGCATCTGTTTATACCATTCCCAAGCCACGCCTTTTGAAACAGTAACTTTCAAAAACCATCCTAAATTACCCCAAAGACAGGAGAACACAGGGTGCATGCAAACACTGTGCGTTCCCACATCGCAGGACAAAGTTCGTTGCAACAACTATTTGAGAAATCTGTGTGAACAGAAGAGTCTTCTAGACTTGGGGTGACCATCCCTTTTCCACAGGTAGCAATTGAGAATGAGAACACAGAATTCATGCGTATCCTTAAGTCTAGCAACTGGAAGTTGGACGGAGGACACGTGTCTTCAGTTCCAACATGGTGGACTGAATGCTCTACTGCTTGAGCAGGTCTTGACCCTTCTGATTATTAGTGGCCTCTGGAATGAGGGGACTGTGGTTGTAAATCCAAGATCTTCACTGTCAGGAACTGCCATTGGCTGAAGTATCTACAGGTTCCTTGTAGAAAGTCTTTTTTTTTTTTTTTTTAAAGATTTTATTTATTTATTTCACAGAGGGAGAGAGATCACAAGGAGGCAGAGAGGCAGGCAGAGAGAGAGAGGGGGAAGCAGGCTCCCCGCTGAGCAGGGAGCCCGATGCGGGCCTCGATCCCAGGACTCTGAGATCATGACCTGAGCCGAAAGCAGAGGCTTTAACCCACTGAGCCACCCAGGCTCCCCCTTGTAGAAAGTCTTGTATCAAACATCACTTTCAACTTATTTGTATAGATATTGGCAATTAAATAACCTATAGGCAAGTACTTTGTAGATAGGGGAGTAAACCCTTCAGTGGATCTATTTCCTTTTGGTAGGTAAGAAAACTATGACTTGAGGTGACTGATTTTTCCAAGGTCATTAGAGCGAGCCAGAAGGGAGGGGACCACAATTAGGAGTCAGATGTCCTAACTCCCATTTCAGTGTGTTTCTGATTCACCATCCTTCTTCTGGATGACTGGGCTAGTCAAGCTAAGGGGTTTGGATTTGTCCCCACGGGTGACATGGAGCCACAAGGGTGTTCTTCGTAGAGCTACCACTTGGACAGCTCTGAGGACTGACTGGGGGCAGAGGGGAGGGTGAGTGGCAGTGATGCTTCTCATTGTCATACTGACCCGCGACAGGCTGTTAGTTCAGGCCAAAGACATAAAAAGCCTCAACTAAAAAGGGCTATGAAGGGATATTTTTATAATATGAAAATCCATAATGAAGCCAAATGGGTATGGTGGAATTGGGGGAAAGGTCAACTTAATATCATCCACAGGTTGGGTGGCTAGGAGAAAAATGGCGGTTGAAATACAGAAAGAGGGTCTTTTCTTGGGGAAGTCTCAGTAAGTTTAGAGACACGTTGAGTTTGGGACAGGAAGATGTCCACTAGAGAGGAGCTTTTCTGTGACTGGACCTCAGGGAGATGCCATTGCCAAGAATACGGTGTGGAGGTGTCTACCACAAAGATGGTAATGGCCATGGGTGGTGTCCTGGGAGAGCATATGGAGAAGGGGAAGTAAGGTTCAAACCCAGGGACACTGACACTGAAGACAGTTCCAGAGGAACCTGTGAGAAAGTGAGAGGGAATGGTCATGGGGTCACAGGAAAACAGCAGAGGACTCTCATGGAACCAGATAACGGGAGTCAACACTCTTGTTGTGAGCACCACACTATTACACTGGGGTTCTGGGTGATCAAAGGAGCTGGAAGAAAGAGAAGCCACCCCCATGCATAAATATCCATTCACTCCTTCGTCACCAGAGACCTTGAACTTGCTCCATGCAGGGGAGCTGTACATAAATCCTGAGTAGTGAGAAGGATGAATTAAGAGTTGAATGGCAAGGGGACTCAGGTGAGGGGTGCAATACACACTTACCACGATGAGCGCCACCACGGATAGTGTGTAGTAAATTGAATCCCTCAGCAGGCACCAGGACGAAAGAGCCACAACCTGAAGGAAAAGGAAAGAGGACGGTGAGAGACAGGGTATTCAACAGTGCAAAGGAGAAAGCATAGCTTCTGGTGGCTCTGGCCAGTGATAAACCGGGAACACAACTTAGTATTTCTGTCTCCTGGGCTGGTCCCAGTCAATCTGCCCACCCATATGAAATTATGGAAAGTCTTTGGGCATACTAATCTGGATCTTCTGAAAGGCAGATTCCGAGAAGGGATTAAACTTGCAACAGTTTTATGAAGGAAAGACACTCATGAGAGAAAACGGGGAGGCAGCTGGGGGGTAAGGTAGGAAGGCCGCCCAACCACATCTTGGGTCTAACCCTTGTGAAGGAGGGAGGAAAGGTCAGGTGGACGTGTCCCAGGTTGCTGGGCAGCATGAGGAAGGCTCAGCAAAGTCGAGTCAAAGACCTGTGTCTCCCAGGAACCCACCAGTCTTAGCATCCCTCACGTCAAGGGGATGAAGGAGCCACCTACCCTGTGTCCTTGTCAAGGTTTTCATGTTTGCTGCAGCCCAGGCTCATGGAAGAGCCCAGCCCTTCACAAGTGGCCTCGGCAGCCCCCTTCTCTCACCTCTGTTATATGCCTGTCCTTGTCGGCACCTGACTCCTGATTTCATCAGAAATTTTTAAAACACTGATTTGCGTATTTATCTGGAGAAAATGTTATTCTTAGCAGTTGGGTAGTGTCCCTTTAGGGATATGATGGCTGTGCTGTGATGAGGCCAGGAGACACACTCCTGGAGGCTATGACAGGTCTGCTCTGCTGTGTCCAGACTTCCTGCAGGAGGAGGCCCCTGGATGTGACAAAGGAGGGCAATGGAGCAGGGCTGGGCCGTGGGGAGGAGAAGCTGCTGGGAAGGGGGGAGCTGCAGATCCCGGGTTAAGATCCCTGCTCTGGAGGAAAAGTCACTTCTCCTTGGTAAGCCCTTCCAAATCTCCCTTGAGGGATACCTGCTATTTTTCTTTACTTTGTGGAACGGATCCACTTTGGCAGACTCTCACAAAGATGGGTGGGAAAGTTTGCAGAGCAGGATTGGAAGTGCTTCCTGGCTACCCCTCATGACTCCCTCCCGCCTCCCTAGACAAGTGTCAACCAGTCCTCGGCCACAGGACCTGTCTAGCTGTCTTTACCCTTGGCCTCATAAGTGAAGAAGGACACAGCAAATGTCAGCTGTCGGCTGGGCCAATGACAGCCACATGCTGCACCAAAGACAATAGGAAAAAAGGATTCGGGGACAAGGCAACATTTGGAGTCTTTTCTCACCCTGACAACTGTGTCAGTTTATAGAGAAAAGATCAGGCAAAGTCAAACCAGAAAAGGCTTTCTGGATTCAAATAACATGAAAGATAGGACTTAAATAGAACCATAAATGAGTAATGAGGTCTCCTTCCATGAACACATTCTTCCACTTGTTATAGGGACACTTAGGTATTTTTCTGTTGCTGATTTTGCCTTATTAGGTCTTACACTTACAGATCTAAGTTACGGATGACGGGGTTGTCAAGAAGAGGGCTCATGCCACAGAAATCACTTTAGAACGAATGTAAAGTATTCTTTACCCTCTTATCATGCTCTCTCCTTGTACTGTGTGCTCTTAGAACCCGTGGTCATCTATGGAATAGCTTACATTGGACTGGACTGTCCGTTTTCCAGCAGGTCATAAAAGGTTGTGAATATTTATTCAGTGTCTGATGGCAAATATCAATTCTGAACTTCCTCAAAAAAACCTCTTGGGCTTTTAGTTAAAGATAACAGACTAGATACATACCATGGCCTCTGCTCTTGTTATACCAGAACAAGATAATAGTAAAGGTTTTTTTGTTTTTGTTTTTTTTTAACAAGGCATAAACCCCCAAGGAAAAGAGAATGTAAGGGCTGATCAGAGATTTTATTTATTTTTCAGAGAGGGAGAGAGAGAGTGAGCACAAGCAGGGGGGAGCAGCAGGCAGAGGGAAAAGCAGACTCCCCACTGAGCAGGGAGCCCGAGGTGGGGCTCGATCCCAGGACACTGGGATCATGACCTGAACTGGAAGGCAGACACTTAAACAACTGAGCCAACCAAGAGTCCCAGATGCTGGAAAGCAGAAGAATGAAAGAGTATTCAGCTGGCAGTGGACAAAGCTCTAGAAGTAGGGATGAAGGAGGGTCTGAAGCCAGGATCACTGAAAGAATATTTTAAAATACAACTTACAAATTATCTCCCTCACTTTAAGCAGACCAGTGACTATACCTCCCTCACCTTAAGAGAAACAGGAAACCTGGCACTTGAAGACAGAAGTTCCAGAAAATATGAGAGAGAAAATCATCAAATAAATAATTTTTAAAAAATTCCCAGAAGTTAAGGATGTGCATTTTCTGAGTAGAATGGCCTCCTGAGTGTTCAGCACAATAGACCAAAAAAAAAAAAAGATGTAGACCAAAGCATATCATTATGAATTTTCAGAATACTGGCACAAAGAAAAAGGTCCTAAAAACCACCAGAAAGAGAGAAACGGGATTACATACAGAGGATCGAAACCAGAATGACATTTTATTTCTGAACAAAAGCACTGGAAACGAGAAGACAATGGAGTGATGCCTTTAAAATCAGAGAGGAAAATGATTTCAGCCTGAAATTCTGTGCCCAACCAACTATTCATTAAGAGTGAGAGAAGAATAAAAATAAAAGTGTAATTGTCTCAAAACCTTTACTTCCTAGGTATCCTTTCTCAAAAAGCTATTGGAAGGCCACCAATCTTGATGCTGGACACCTGAAACTAACGTAACTTTGTGCGTCAACTATACGTCATCTAAAAAACGCAGTTGTGTCAAAAGAGGGAAATGGTGCCAGTGGACTGGAAAAGAGCTGTCTTTCATAATAAGCTTTTTAGAACTGGTCAGCTCTTTAAACTCTGTGCATATATAACTTAAATGCAAATTAAAAAATAAGAAAGTATAATATAAATTATCCACTTAGATTTACTGCTGCAAGAACCTCACCTTGCATTAAGCCTACATGCCAACTCTAGATGAGTAGTGATTATTTTATTCTCCAGAATAGCTCTCAATCGCTGGACCATCATCAGATTTAGCTTCACATTCAGAGCTCACACCTGAGCGAAACCAGTTTTTTTTCTATAGAAGCAATGAACCAGAAGACAAGTAAGAAGGAGTCAAACCAGAGAATAATTTCTTTCCACACTCTAGAGGGAATTAAAGCACCATTGATGAGCCTGCGGTGTCTATTGAGAGCTGTGACATGACCTCCTGTCTACCTCTACCTTACGCTTCTGTAACTGCCACTCATCACAACAGCAAATATTTACCTGACGCTTTCTGCAAATCCAGGGATCCGGAAGGGTTATCTCATTCAATCCTATAGTGACCTGATAAGGTGGGCACTGTCACCCTCGCTGGCCAGCAATCTGGCGGGAAGGGCTGGGATCCGAACCAGGAAGCCGGGGTCTCAAGCCCCTGTTCCCTCATACTATGGCACAATGCCTCACTGCAGGCAGAGATGAAAAGCAGACACCCATTTGTGATTGTCTCCCATGGAGGTCATCTTTTCACTACGACTTTAAGCCATTAAGCAGGTACGTTGGAGATGGTAGCTAAAGGAGGGAAAAATTAAAGGCAAGAGACCAAAAAGAGCAGTGACCACAGCTCAATTTAAAATGTATACTGCTTTACAGAGATTCAGGCCAAGTAATCCTAGCAGAAAGGAGTTACCGTAAGGACCACAGATACGGATATGGTATGGACATATTCCAGGAGGGAGAGAGTCTGCAAAATAAATTGGAGACTACTCTGTTTAGCTAGTTTAGTTCAAACAAACAAACAAACAAACACCAATGCAGCTCACTGTTTAGCGATTGAATGTTTCACTTTTCCACAGATTGGGGTGTGCGGGGTCTAAGTGGTTTCCTTTGCTGTTCCCTTTGCTGTCCGGTGTAGGGTGTTTATCTCTAGAGGGGGGACAGCAGCCACTGGACTCTGATCCTGAACACATTTATTGACAGAGAAAGACATATTAGCATATTTTCATCAAAATGGGAGCCTCTTTGTCATCTGTTAGCAGGTGTCACCCAACTCGGGGGAGGGGCACTTATGGGAGGACAGTACCTCTTTAGCACTTTGTAAAATGGCTGCAAGGAAGACCGAGACATCACTCTGGCAAAGAGACCAGAACAGGGCTCCTGGGAGGACACCAACAGTGAGTAATTCTGCCCTTGACCTCATTAATCAATAATGCAGATGGTACAGATTACAGAAGGCCATCGTTGGCAAACTCCCCCCATAAATTAAAGGCAGACGCTCTAATTCCCACCTAGCTCTAGGAATCCCTCCCAACTGAAATTTCATCTTGATATGTCTCGATCATCTTTTCTATTTCTGGAGTGCATTTCACACTTTTTCTATTAAATATGCAGCTTCAGTTTCCTTTTTATGATTTCACTTAGTTTCAGAGTGGCATAGTGCCAAAAAACCACCCTTCTTAAAACAGAGGAAAACACATTCTCCTTTATTCAAATGTTGACTGATAATCTTCTGGAATTCTGGATCCTTCTAGGAAGTTAAAAGTAATTGTTTATGATAAAATGGTATGTTTTCTGTATATTTCTAGATATATATTGTGAATCAATATACAGCTATTTATACATATGATAGTATACACACATAGTATATATGCAGATACATAGTGTAAATATACATAATATAATGTAATACATAGAACGATTTTTCTCAATGAACTGTACAATTTGACACTGCAGACACATTTTAAAAGGCACAAATACCCTCCACTTGTAAGCACTTTGCCTTTTTGAAAAACTATTGAAGCAGTCAGAACAGCATAATGGTTACATGACATGAAACATACAACTATCGTCTCAGAAATGCTGTTATTTCACACAGATTTCACGGAAAAGGGATTTGAAAAATCATAACATGAGTTTTGTTCCAAGCTTTTGAGCTGACACAATTTCTACAGCCAACTCTTATCTCAGCAAAGGCAGCCACACGATGGAGAGCAAGGACAGGGGTTCTGGGGAGTTCCCCACCCAGCGTGAGCACGGTCAGTGGTGCCGAGAACAGGGGAGGGCCTGACCCTGGTCTTCTTCCCATGGGGAAGGCTTGGCGCTGCTCTCAGTGCATTATTCACTTTTTAAATTCTTTGATCCCAGGAAAAAAAAAACCCTTTTACAGAAAAGGCTCCTTCTTTCTGGTTTATTGTCAGAAAAAAAAGACCATGCTTCTGCAAATTAAGGTGAACCTTCGCTTATTAATCCTCGCAAACGTGAAAGCGAATTTATATGTTTAATTTAATTATTTTTCTAAGAAATCTCATTTTGAGATGTATGTGGGGAAAGCAAATGACAAGTAAACAAGCTGCTATTGGAGATATATTCAAATGAAAAGTGAGGCCACACCAGGACAGTGCAGACACAAGGTAATCTCTCGAACACTCATAACCACAGATGTTCATCACGACCTGTAGCGCCCAGGACTCTGGAGTGCCTTCTCAATCATCCAAAACATTACATGCAGTCGTTTTCTTTTCTTTTCTTTTTTTTTTTTAAAGATTTTATTTATTTATTTGACACAGAGAGAGAGATTACAAGTAGGCAGAGAGGCAGGCAGAGAGACAGGGAGAGGAGGAAGCAGGCTCCCCGCTGAGCAGAGAGCCCGATGCGGGCCTCGATCCCAGGACGCTGAGATCATGACCTGAGCTGAAAGCAGAGGCTTTAACCCACTGAGCCACCCAGGCGCCCCGTGCAGTCGTTTTCATGTTAAATGCACGTTTTTGCCTGGTAGGTCTTCAAAATGCGGTAGCTCCGACTGTGCTCACACCCAGACTTCAGAAGGAGTCAGCTAGCTCTGCCTTAGGGAAGGAAATCCCAGACTTGTGGCCACAGGACTGTGGCCTGCTGTGTTCCTGGAGCCCTCTGCCCACACTAGGACAAGGTGTAGAGTCTGCATTTACTACTGTGTGTGGCAGCACTAGGTACCAGCACCAGGTACGAGTTGGTTGAATACATGTAGCGTACTGAGAGTAATGTCCTGTCACTGAGGTAATGTGTGAGCTTGGCCCCACCCAGAAACTGAACCCGAGGCAAGGATATGAGTGCACCAAGGTTATTTGGGAGGTGGTTCTAGGAAACAGTGCTGGGGTCCGGGGGAAGTGAGGCAGGAGATGGAAGGAAGACAAGAAGGAAGTTACAGCAGGTGCAACTGGGGTACAATCCTGATTTCTGCTGGGGAGTTCTGGGAGACCAGGGAGAATGCGCCTCTCCCCTTGTCTCACCCAAGGGGAGAGGGAGCTGGGGTATTTATCCATGCACTCCCATCAGTCACTGGTTGAGGGCTACACCCAGGACTGCTAATCCCTGGCACTCCGTGCCCAAGGGCAGTGACCAAGGAGAACCTTCAGAAAGAGAAATTCAGGTATTGGTATTTGGAAGTCAGGATGGTGGGAACTGAGATGGGGAAGGGCAAGGGATCATGGGTGGAGAACCAGCAGTGTCTCCTGTACCCAAAACACAGATTTATACACAACAATGATCAGAGTAAGCATTCTCTCCCACACACGCGCGCACACACACACACACACACACACACACACACAGTTGTGCTTTTCCAAAATCTGTTATTTACTTATTTGAGAGAGAGCGAGGACACTAATGGGAGGAGGGTCAGAGTGAGAGGGAGAAGCAGAGGGAGAGGGAGCGCAGAGCCGATGTGTAGTCCAATCCCAGGACCCCGAAACTGTGACCTGAACTGAAGTCAGACGCTCAACCAACTGAGCCACCCAGGTGCCCCATACATACACAGTTTTGTAAGCTTAAAAATACAACCCAATCCCATTTACATAAGATTTGAAAGTAGAACATACTAGTTTATGCTGCTTTTAAAAAAGTTTATTTATTTTTAAGTAATTTCTACTCAACACCCTAGAGATCAAGAGTTGCATGCTCTACTGACTGAGCCAGTCAGGCACCCCAAACTTACGCTGTTTTACATCTGGAATGGTGTTCCCCTAGGGCCAGGGATAGAGCTTGAAAGGGCGCAAGGGGCTCCTGAAGGCCAGGGCTATTCTCTTAATCAGGGTACTGGTTACTGGGTGTGCTTGGCTGTGAAGTCACTGAGCCATACGGATGATGCGTGTACTTTCCTGAATGCATGTGGTTCCCCAATAAAAATGTTACCTGAACAAAAGAAAAATGCAATTGTAGTGCTGGTTGTCAATTACATATTAATTTTGGTAGTAACTACTCTGTCACACTGGGAGTTGGCTTATGAGTGAAGCTGCCAGATAAGATACAGGACACCCCCTAGATGTCCATCAACAGATGAATGGATAAAGAAGATGTGGTATATATATACAATGGAATACTATGCAGCTATCAAAAGAAACGAAATCTTGCCGTTTGCAACGACATGGATGGAACTGGAGGGTATTATGCTGAGCGAAATAAGTCAATCAGAGAAAGACAATTATCATATGATCTCTCTGATATGAGGAACTTGAGGGGCAGGGTGGGGGGTCGTGGGGGGTAGGGAGGGAAAAATAATGAAACAAGATGGGATGGGGAAGGAGACAAACCATAAGAGACTCCTAATCTCACAAAACAAACTGAGGGTTACTGGGGGGTGGGAGGGTAGGGATAGGGTGGATGGGTTATGGACATTGGGGAGGGTTTGTGCTTTGGTGAATGCTGTGAAAGGTGTAAGCCTGATGATTCATAGACCTGTACCCCTTGGGCAAAGAATAAAAGTAAAATTAAAAAAAAAGATACAGGACACCCAGTTAAATATGGATTTCAGGCAATAATTAGTAATTTTTAAAAATATAAATATAATCTTGAACATCGCCTGGGAAATATATTAAAAATATATTTGTTGCTTATCTGAAATTGAAATTAAACTGGGTGCCCTCTATTTTTATTTGCTAAATCTGATAACTTTCCTTAAGAAATTTTGGGTTTTGGTTAAGATACTTTTTGCCTTTAAGTACAAAACTGGAGGTTTAGTGATTTTGAAACATTCTTAAGGCAAAGGGAAAGCTGATTTTTTTCTATATTGTCTATTTATCTCATGCTGGATATTGATTGCTGTTTTGTTCTGGTTGTTTGGCCTGCTCCGAGTATCTTCCCCCCTTGGTTTCTTGTTAATTGTAGTTATTGCCAAGATGTACATTACAATATTGTGTGTGTGATGGAAGAGGATTTTCACAGCACCAAGACTTTTGGCTTCTCTTGGAAAAATCTGAAGACCTGGCAACCTGGGGGTGTTCTCACATCACAGGACACACTTTCTTCAGTTTGCCACAGTCCCCTTGACTCCACTGTACCCAACTCCAAGGCAAGAGTCAGCTGCCATATACAACTTTCTCTCTGCTATTGTTTTTCTTAGACGGGAACTACCTCACTCATTCTCCTATACACCTGGGCTCTGCAGGAGCATGCATTTGTGATCCCTGACCTAAAAAGAATTATTTTAACTAGCGTTGACCATGCTGAACTGACCAGCTGCCATTTCTTCACAGTCCAACATTGTGCTGGGTGGGGGGGGGTCTTAAACATGTTGTGCAGTGCAAAGCCTTCATACTTTATGGATGCCTTTTTAGAACTGTGTAGTAAAAGATATAAAATAAATAACAAAGTATGACCAAAAATCTGATTTACTGAAATCTGGTTATCAAAACAGGGAAAAATGGAAATATCAGTAGTGTACCTGCTTCTTTATTAACAAGAGCCAGGAAGTTTCCTTATTGTAAGAAGTGTTAGTCATTTCAATGTAGCGATGAGTAAGGAGAGCAATCCCAGATAATCTGCAATAGTCACAACGTAGCATGAAAATAACTTGAATTTCTGCTGGAGACAAAGTCATAAGTAGCTACCGCTGGTTTAGTGCCTCATGAATAATGAAATGAAATGTTAAACCTAGGTGGTCAGTAAAAAGAAAGATGTAATTTTCTTTATTGCATGCAAGTTCACAGACTCCTCTAATCTAGTTTTTGGAAAAGAAGTCCTGAGGTTCTACTCTTTCTCGGTTCCTGGCTTTTCATCATTTACTTAATTGTCCCTCTGCCAGAAAGGCAGCGGGAGGTGAGGTGGCTCTCAGTCCCTTCTGGGTGTGCCGATACGCACTCAGATGGAGGGGCTTGAAACTAATGGCAAAAGCACTCTTTGGGGCTCTCTGTCGATTTCAATTACGTGTGCTTTCTGTTTCATCCATTATCGTGGAGAGAAACTCGGCTACATTTATATCGGTTTCCAGGAAGAACTGAAGCGGCTCACAAACATTCATCCTCCTACCTCAGCCCGGGAAATGTAGAATGGGGGTCAGTCCTCTGGCTGAGCAATGCTCTCACCACAGCCTGGCGCATGCCTCCTGTTATTTACCCCAAGCGTGGTCTGGAACGGCTGGTTGGAAATGCAACCCACAGGCCCCAGTCTAAGTCTGCTGAGTCGGAAGCTGCATCTTAACAAGACCCCCTGGCGACCATGTGAACAGTACAGTGTGAGAAATGCTGGCTCAGAGGACAGAGAATTTCCGAGTCTGGGTCACACCTGCGGAACTGAGATGCAGAGTAGGAGGCTGGTGGGGTGGCTCTCTGCCTTCACTCTGGGCAGTGGGGCTGGACGCAATGCTGTGGGCAAGAGTAGCCACTTAGGGTCTTCACACCAAAGAGCAACCAGGTGTGTCTGAGCTGAAGCTGCAAATCAGAAGCACCTTAACGCTTCTCTGTACGGTGGTTCCTGCACATTGTCCATTTCTAGCACCAAGCCTGCTGAAGATGCTGGGGGATGACCCCTTGTCAAGTCCCTTTGGAGAACCACGGCAGGGAAATTCTGGCTCCCTTTTACACCCTCCTATTCTGTCTGCTGAAAAGACAGTAGAAATACTCCAAAGCAGAGTGGTGCTGAATTTATTTTTAAATTTATACCATTTGGGGGTAGTAGCCAAATATACACAGGAGGCAAGTATTTCCTCATTTCATGGATTACAAAACCTAGAAGGACAATCTCAAGCTTGCGGGATCATCTCAGTGTCCTGATCTGTGACACATCACCTTACGTGGTAAGGTCCCCCCAAATGCTGTAGGGCTTCTCTGGGTTTGAAGTGTTCGATAAGAAAGGAAGTTAATACAGATCACATGAGTTCAGAAATCAGACAGCTAAGACCATGTTAGGTTTCTGGAAGCCCTGGCTAAAATTACACACGTTATCCCCGGCAGGATCCATGCTTCCCCGGCTTCATCAAGTTAGGGAGGAAAGGCAATGTGGATCGTGTGCTTTAAAAATTAATTAATTAAAATTAAGATTTATCCCCACCGTTTGACATAGGACTTCCGCAGTATCAGGAGTTATTCTGACTTCTGATGGAGTATGTGTTCAAAGGAAATGTGGGAGGGCACCACCTGTGGGGCTGTAGGTAGCAAAGGAAGCACCTGTCCCCTACTTGTGAGTGGATGCAGTGCGGTGATATTTTCATACTGAAAAAATACTGGTTGCCACGTCTGTGTGGCTCATCCGGCTCCAGTTAATGTCAGGCAATCTATTTTAAGCAATTTCTGTGACTCAGGGCAGGGACGGCAGGTGACGTTCATGAATCGATTCTGAAGCCAGGGCAAATTGAACACAAGAACATTTCTTTAATGAGTGCTTGGAAGATATTTTCTCCCCGCATTAAAGAGATAGAGAATTAAACATGGCAACATCAATAACACATCCTGGCTTCATTTGTGTTGGGCAGTAAAACAGAAAGCTGAGGGAGGGGAGTGGTGTTGGGGTGGGGGGAACCAGGAACACCAGCTGGCCAACCAAAACCTCTTCCCGAAAGAACTGAAGAAGAGTTCCTTGCCAAAACATGGCCAGAGGTTACCTAAGTAGTTAGGTTAGATTTCTCACCTTGCAGATGACTGTGCAAGTGGAGAGCAGTTAGTACCTTAGCAGTTCATGGAATCAGAAATGTCACCAAAGTGCAGTGTGGGAAGTACCCAGTAGGGAGATGTGTTCACACTGTGTGGAGGAAGCTGAGGCAAGGGGTGGCTTCCAGGTGTCTTCCAGGACTGGGGGTGGGACCCCACCCCTCCATCTGCACCCTTCTCCCCCGCTTTCATTCTCCCCACTTTCCAGAGAGCTTTTCCTCAGCTTCACCCTTACTGTGCTGTGTGATCAGGGGCATGGTCTATGCTCTTCCACATTTTGGTTGTCTACCTGGAGTGACTGAACCAGGTGTGAGTATCTGCAGGGTCCACAGGGTCAGCCCCTTACAGGTGATTATTTAACTTACCTCGTCATAAGAATTACCTGGGTCTGTTTGACAAAGACAGATTTCTGGGATCACCCCAGACCTTCTGAATCAGACACAGGGAGGCCTGGTTCTCAACCCTGGCTGCTCGTTGGAACCATCTGGAAGCCTTATGAAACACTCATGCTTGGGTCCTATCCTCAGAGACGGTGAGTTAGCTGAGCTGGGCTGTGGTTTGGCCACTGGAATTTTTATTCTCAGATGATTCTACCCTGAGCAGCAGGGGTTGACACCCCTGTCCCCTTCTGCTATGACCTGTTAGTCTGACAGATGTCCAGATAATGAGAAATGAGAAACTGCCCAGCACTTCCCAGTCCCACACAACGATGGGAGAAAACCCTATCCTCTGTGTATGAGGCTTTGAGAAATGACAATGAATTTTATATATTCCTTATGAATATTTCATGGTCTACACACTAGGAGTGTTTGCCATCCATCACTCTGCTTATAAAGTAGATTTGTTTTAATATCTCTTTTGGATTTATAATAAAAATTCACTTTGTGAGTCATGTTAGTGTAGTCAAAGTGTAGAATTGCTGGATTTAACTTTATAGTTGGAAAGATGCAAAGGCTAGGGGCTGGCGTCACTGGCATGCTGGCTAGCTGGCATGACTGGTGGCTCCTGTTGGCCATGGACTGGGATCTCAGCGGGGGCTACTGACCACATTTACACATGGCCTCTCCATGTGGCAGAGGCTTCCTCAGCATAGCAGCCTCAGGGCAGTGAGACACTTATGTGGGAGCTTAGGGCTCTGAATGCAAATGTCCCAAGAGAATAAACAGCAGCTCCATAGCATTTTAGGAACTGGCCTCAGGGATCACAGGGCTTCGTTTTGAGGGTCACAAGACTGATAATATCTAACCATTGTTTGGAGCTTTTAAATTGGATAGAAGCATTGGCAGGAAAATTTTAATATATTTCCTTTCAAATGAAACAAACACTTAAAGTAATAAAATGTTTAAATCAAATGTCCAAAGGGTGCATTTGGTTGTATAAATCACACGCATTTATACAAATTATCTCTGATCTTGGGAGACAGAAGAAACACAAATTTGAGTTTTCATAAATGCCTTCCTACTCCTATCTGATTTTAAAATAAAAGTCCACTGATAATTGTCTTTCTCTGATTGACTTATTATCATATGATCTCTCTGATATGAGGAACTTGAGGGGCAGGGTGGGGGGCCGTGGGGGTTAGGGAGGGAAAAATAATGAAACAAGATGGGATGGG
>LNAC01000851.1:389258-474105 GCA_002007465.1 Ailurus styani | reverse complement strand
ACAAACCATAAGAGACTCCTGATCTCACAAAACAAACTGAGGGTTACTGGGGGGTGGGAGGGTAGGGATAGGGTGGATGGGTATGGACATTGGGGAGGGTTTGTGCTTTGGCGAGTGCTGTGAAAGATGTAAGCCTGATGATTCACAGACCTGTACCCCTTGGGCAAAGAATAAAAATAAAATTAAAAAAAAAAGTCCACTGAAATTTTTAAGGTTTGGGTAACTCAAACTTTAAAACACAATATTGATGATTATGGTTAAAACAAATCAAAGCGGTAGACTGAGCATGAATGGAAGTAAAAGTTTTCTGCTTCCCCGTGCCTTTCACCTCCCCATCACCCCCTCACTCACCAGATGTAAACATTTTTAACATTTTTGCTTTTAGTAATTTTAGTAAATTTAGGTGTCACCATGAAATAGTTTGCTTCTACCTCCATATCTTCAATGCTCTTGACTTCTCATTAGGAAAGGCAAGAAAGGGATGCCTGGGTAACTCAGTCAGTTAAGTATCAGACTCTTGGTTTTAGCTCAGGTCTTGATCCCAGGGACATGAGATGGAGCCCTGCAGTGGGCTTTGTGCTCACTGGGGAGTCTGCTTGGGATTCTCTCTCTCCTTCTTCCCCTGCCCCTCCCTCTCCCTCTCTCTCTCTAAAAGAAATAAATCTTAAAAAAAAAAAAAAGGAAAGGCAAGGCAAGGAAACAACAATCCTACAGGAATTATGACAGCATAAAGCAGAATGGTGAAGAGCAAGGACCCCTCACCAGCATCCCTGAGTTCGAACCCCAGCTCCAGAAGTTATTGGTTATACAGCTCTGGGCAGAGCTTACTTCAAGTCTCTGCCTCCGTCCCTCATCTTCAAAATGGAGATGATAACAGCACCCCCATCAAGGGTTACTACCAGGATTAAATGTGCTGATACATGTACCAGGTTTAGAACTCTGCCTGGCACAATATTAAAGTCTATATAATAGGTGACAGCTACGGCGGTTGCTTCTCTCCTACCTTCCCTTCCCCCTCCCTTGATACTTGAGTTAATTCTTCTGGGAGTTATGTTAATGATTTTATACCCCTATTAAGGAAATTGAATAGCATGTATTACAAAAAACTAAGTAGTACTTACAGGGTCTTATTAATGAAAAACAACTGTCCCTGCCTCATCCCTCCCACCTTCTGGCAGTATACAATTTTAATCATTTTCCTTTTTGGTTCTTTTAGTTCTTATTTCTATAATGCCAAATAAAGGGATCATAGTAATTCCTTCTAGATTTATTCACTTTAGACATCATCATTTTAAAAATGAAGATTTAGCTCATTTATATTATTCCCTATATCTTCTTACACTCATAATGTTTGAAAGTCATTATTATTAGGGCTAATAAATCTTTGAAGTTTTCCTCCTCTATCTCACATTCCATTAGCTGTTGGAAGTATGTCTTAATTCTGTATTAGGTAGGAGAAGAGTGCTCACATTCCTGTCTCCAGCCACCTTACCCCAACTTTTACGTTAAACTTCTCTCAAGTATAAATTGATTTGTACATTGTCAACATGAAATCATTGACATTCTATCACCATCTTTTTAGTTTTCCACGTTCTATCTGAAGGTTGAGTGTAAATATAGAAAAACAATAAATAACAGTTATATTAGGGCGACTAGAAAGGGAATATTGCTCACTGTAGAGCCAAATACCATGCTAAAAATGTAATCTTACAGGTTCGATGTCACCACTCACTTGTTACTCAAAAGATAATGTTCTTACATCAAGATAAAATAGTTTATCATCTTAAACATTATCCTTAAAAAAAGAGATTCCATATTTTAGTTTGCATTATATATTTGCAGTACTTTTCTTACATAGATTTTTGTCTTGGGGTTGGAAACTACCTTCTTATTCCTTGTTGGGAGACTTGATGTGTGCCTTCTTCCCCATGTTACCCAACATGTGAAGACACATCTTTTTTTATTATTATTATTTTTTTTTGAGAGAGAGAGAGAGAGAGAGAGAGAGAGAGAGAGAGAGAGAGAGAGAGAGAGAATCTCAAGTTAACTCCACACTTGCAGAGTCCAGCTGAGGTCTTGATCCCTGGACCCTGAGATCATGACCTAAGCCTAAATCAAGAGTCAGATGCTCAACCGACTGAGCCATCTAGGTGCCCCAAGACACATTTTTTTAAAAATATATATGACTTGCAATTAATTCCATTTTCCTCTTGGAGACCTTAGAAATCATGCTTTGAAAATCTGAATGATTTTCTTTTTAGACCTGCTTGTTCAGTTTGCTTTTTAGGATTTCTTTTTATTGGACTTCTGTGTTAATTTTGCCAACCTCTTTTTTTAGGTTTTACCCTCATTTTGCAGGAGCACATTCTTAAGTAGTTTCCTAAAAAAAAAGGTTAGGTAAGAGATAAAATCCTGGAGCTTTATTTTGCTGAAATATATTTTTATCTGACCTCCCATTTGATTGCTAGTTTAGCTAAATATAGAATTCTGGGTCTAAATTTATTATCTTTCCTAATGAAGTATATTTCTGTTGTCTTCTAGCATCCAATGTTGCCATTTAGAGTCTGAAGTTAGTCCAGTTCTGTTCCTTTGTATATGACCTATTTCTTTTCTGAAAATTTTAGGATCTCTAGCCTCAGTATTTCAACATTTCATGCAGATGTTTCTAGGTATAGATGTATTTTCATTCTCTTTGTTTGCCACTGTGTCAACTTTTTCAATATGTAGACTTATGTTTTCCTTCTGCTAGAGGACATTTCCTATCATTATTTATTTGTTGACTTCTCTAATTTCTGTACTCTCTTCTTCTGGAACTCCAGCTAAATTTCATATTGGAGCCCTCACTTGATCTTCCAGGTTTCTTAATTTTTCCATCGTATTTTCCATTGTGTTTTCTTTCTGCTCCGAATGCCACTACTCTTATTCTCTAAGGTCTTTGCTTTGGTCATCACCATATCGATTCTATTATTTTAGTCCTTTTCATACTTTTTATATTTTGGAAGTCACATTATACATTTTTTAAACAATTTTTTACACCTTGTTCCCTCCTCAACTCCCACCCCCTTCCTTTTTTTTAATAGCAGCCTATTCTGATTTTATGTGCAACTCTTGAGAATAGGAATTAAAAATTTTTTATTACATATAATGTATTATTTGCCCCAGGGGTACAGGTCTGTGAATCATCAGGCTTACACATTTCACAGCACTCACCATAGCACAAACCCTCCCCAATGTCCATAACCCAGCCACACTATCCCTACCTCCCCACCCCCCCAGTAATCCTCAGTTTGTTTCGTGAGATTGGAGTCTCTTATGGTTTGTCTCCTTTGAGGTTTGATCTTGTTTCATTTTTTCCCTCCCTACCCCCTACAATCCCCGGCCCTGCCCCTCAAAGAATTAATTTTTTTTAAGTTTATTTGTATCACCTGAATTATTAGTTACTTGGTGGAGAGCTCTTCTGTTTATCCTTTTTGATCTTTCTGTTGGGAAGATTTCTCAAATGCCTGACAGTCTTTGGAAGCATGCTCATACATAGGAACTAGTGACTGAGTAATATGGCAACCAGCATGAATTTTCTTTGCAGGTGTATAGGCCTGCTTCCCCAAAGTCTTCTAAATGAGAGACCTGACTGCTGGCTCTCGGAGGTATGCAGGGTGTGGAGACAGGCAAGCTTCAGTTGAGGGTATGTGTAGGGCCCCCAAAAGGCAAAATAAAGAGGAGATATAATACTTGAGTGTGATTTACTTGCCTACTTCCCTACTGAGTCCCTCTACAATATTAGGCATTGTAAAGGTCCAGAGTTAGCTCAGAATTTTCTTTCTTCTCTAGCAGAAGTTATAAGCCTTCCTAGACAGATATACACTTGCTTTAAAGACCATTTTTTTCTGGTCCTGCCTTGGGAGAGACACTGGTCAATTGATTGAGATGAGAAAGAACCAGTTGATTCACTTATTCTAAAGCAGGGTGGTTTTCCAGCATGGTCACAAATTCTTTGACACTCATGTCATCAAGAATTGGAGATCTATATCCTCTCCCCTTGAATCACTTCCCCTGACAGAAGTGGCATTAAATGATTTTGGAGGCTAGGTCATAAGAGGCCAATGTCTGCCTTATTTTCTGAAACACTAACACTGAGATCCTGGAGCTACCATGAAAGTCATCTGACACAGCCCAAGGCTGCCATATGTGAGGAGGCCCAAGCCACATGTAGGTACTCTAAATAACAGTCCCAGCTGAGCCCAGCCTCAAGTCATTCCAGCCCAGGATTAAATGTGAGTGAAGACCCTTCCAAATGATCCCAGCCTTAGCCAATCAACTCACCTCTAGACGGTCCAGAATTTCCAGTGACACTGTATTTTCTTAGTATTTCCTAATATTCTTAGTATTTCACTACACATTGTGGAACAGAGATAAATCATCCCTGCTGTGCTCTATCCACATTCTCAGAGCACAGATTTAAAAGGCTGTTGTTTTACATGACCAAGTTTGGGGTGGCTAGTTACACAGCAATAGATGCCTGAAGCACAGGGATAGTCATTTAATTAATTATCCTAATTATTCCTTCTTCACTAACCTCTGCACACACCACATCTTCTGATTCTGTGCTCAAAGCTCTGAGAGCTCAAGTGGACCCAATTCTACTTTAACTCTTTTCTATATGTGCTCCAGACTGAGATTTTCCCTGCTCTGGATCAGAACAATCACATCTGATTTCTGTCCTCTAGAAAGTCATGAAAGTGTCTAGACACTCATGGCATGCTTTCCTGGTCTCTGGGAAATAATAATGGATTCATTTCCTCTGAGCGTCACGACTGTTATTTCAACAAGCTTGTAGGTGTGTGTGTGTGTGGGGGGGGTAAAATGTCCCTCCTGAGAACCAACTATGAGATAGTTCAGATGAAGAGACAGATCCTCCATTCAAAAATTGGCATGTTTCATAGCCAGGAATGAATTAGAAACAGGCTGTGTCTATGAGACAAGAAAGGCACAAATACTAAAAATGTAGTCAAATGTCTTTTTTTCCTAATCACACAGGCTTTGAAATTGACTACATTAATTTTCTTTTATCTTGGTTAGATTTTTAAAATTTGCCCAATATTAATCAAATATTTATTATCATGTGCTATTTGGTCTAGTCTTCATAGGATGCACAGACTTAATAAGGAAATTAGAAATATAATCAGACAATGATTTCAATGTGACACATGCTCTAATTTGTAGCTTTTTAAATATTGTATTTTCTTTGTATAAATCAAGTTATATTGTATTTATTTATACTATATAAACAAATAAATTATATATTGTATAAATTATTCACCAGATGTTCTTTCAAACATTTACGGAAACTCATTTACACTTTGCTACACATTTCCGACCTAGGCCATATTGCAACCATTCCCATTTTACATTTGAGAATGAGAGCATAATGAAGTTAATTAATTGTCAAGGCCACAAAACTAGTAACTGGGAGGACTGGATTTCAAGCAAATCTTGCTTGGGGTTCCACGCCCTTCATCACTCCTTCATGTCACCTCCTGTCAGAATGGAAGCTGGAAGAAATATGCACGAAAACTATGGTTTTACATAGGGAAGGGAATCTAAGATTCCAGTTTTCACATTCTCCCCCACCCCACCAGATTTAAAGAGTCTCCCTGGTAAGTAGGTACAGGGGATATAAGCCCCACCTTGGGCAACTACCTAGTACACTTTCGCAAACCATGTTCTCTGCCATTCTATTCAGAAAATCATCAGTTTGGTGATTGTGGAAGGACTCTTATACATGATACGGCCCTGATTCCTCATTTACCAGATGAGAAACCAGAATGTTAAGTGAATCTGGAAATAGCTCAGAACATACAGCCAACCACAGTGAGCCTTGAAAAAGAGAACAAGAAAGAGGGAGAGAATGGGAGAGGGACAAAGAGAAGGAGAGGGACAGAGCTGTCAAAGAGATAGTCACATGTGTACTGACTGGATAAACTCAGTAAGAGTTGCCTGTCATACCCCTTACCCAAGTGCTCCTACAAAACTAAGAGTACCCCAAAGATATTTCAGGTGTGGTACTGGCCCACCTGTTAATCCATAATTGCCATGCAACTTGTACCCTGTTTTTCCTGTTTTTTTTCCAGTTTCTACATCTGTTTTTTTTTTCCAAATCATTTTAGAAAAAAGTTTACTGCCACCATGTGCCTAAAAAAAGTCAGCACGCATGCCATAGTGTCTGTCTAGATTTACTAAAAGTCCTCAGTGTCAGCATTGTGTTGGGTTTCATTCAGAGGTAGGGAGAAGTGTCTTCCTGATTCTGTGACTTACGTTGTCTCCTAGGGAAGTAAGCTCCGCACATGCCCAGAATTTTCATATCTTTATTAAGATATGATTGCTTCATATCTTACATGATATGATAAGATATGATTGCTTAAGGATTGCTTCCATTAGGTTCTACCTCCCAATTCCCTTTTCAATTGAGAACCCAAACCAGATCAAGGTGCCTGGAAGGTATCCAGCTCTTTCTTCCAGTTAACTCTTTTCCTACCCTTGTCATTGAACAAAGTTTTCCAAGCATATGAAGAGATAAAAAAAAATTCCTCTGGGATCAGAGCAAGAATGGGATGGGAGTACAGAGAATTGATATTAATGGGAGAGGGAGAGAGAGAGACAGAGATAATGAGAGAGAGAGAGAGAGAGAGAGAGAGAGAATACCAGTCCAAAATGGCTTCATTTAAGAGTACAGAAATCATACCAAATAGCGAAGGGATAAATAAAGGATTTCACTGATGTTCAGGTAGACATTCATGGATCTACATGAAATAAATGTGACATAATACTATGATTCTCATCTTTTCAAGTTATTCCAACTTCTTATTTCTTCACCAAAACTCCATGAGGTAGGCATAAGAAGTGATATCTCCCATATACAGATGATGAATTTGGATCCATTTGCTAGTTATATCATTTATGGTCCCTTAGTAAATACATAGCAGATCATACATTAAACAGTGCCCAGTTTTCCTGAACACTGAACAGGGAATGGCACAGGTTAATATTCTCTGTTACACGGTGTCTACTGGCAAATTGCAGTGCTCACTACCTAAAGCATTGAAACTCAGGCAGAACGTTTGCTGATAATTTATAAGAATTCTCTCTTAAAAGGCTCTGGACAGAATGTTAGTCAGCACATAAGTACGAGAAGCTATTTTAGTCTTCAGGAATGAAATGAGGAATTTAAAGGGCTTTTGAGCTTGCTGAATTTTCACAGTGGATCAGCAAAAAGTTATTTGTTCCAGGCATCCTGGTCACTTATGCATTACCCCAATATGTAATGTTCCATGACTCTCTGTTCAAGAGTTTTCAGCCTCACATTCTCATCTCCAATCTTGTGTGGGTAAAGCACACAAGAATATAATGAGAGCCAAAAAGGCCAGTTGGCTTCAGGGCTGTGTCAATATCACCCCAAATTCTAATTTGGAGAAGACTGCATGGAGCAGGATGTTTTTTTATTTATTGATTGGTTTTTAAATAAAATTTGAAAGCTTAATTTATAGGCAATTAAATGCATACATTTTAAATGTACAGCTCAGCGAGTTATAAACAAATTTGTATGTCCATGTAACCTAACCACCACCCTAGTCAAGATACAGCACATTTCTATCATCCATAAAAGTGTCCCCATTTTGTTCCCATCATTCACAGCATCTATCCCCACCTGCTCAACTACTCATCTGATTTCTATCACCATAAATTAGTTTTCATTGTTCTAGAGCCTCAGATAAGTGGAATCACACAGTATATTCACCTTTGCATCTGCTTCTTGAGCTCATCTATGTTGTTGTGTGTATCAGATAATTTGCTCCTTTTTATTGTTGAGCAGTAACCCTTTTGTTTATCCATTGACCTATTGAAGGGTATTTGGGATGTTATGGTTCTGAGGTACTGTGGTTAAAGCTGCTCTCACCCTTTGGACGCAAGTCTCTTGATGGACACTGGATAAATGTTCTAGATCCACATATTGTAAGGCCCTTCGTTTCTTCCTTAGAGGAAGTAGGGTTTCCCTGGCAGGGTTCCTGGTGCCAGCTGAGTGACTGGGATTCATAAGTGAACAACTATTTTTTTCAGTTTTTCTATGAATGATAAAACTCTGGATCCTAGGAGTTACAGGGAATAAGCAAACCAAATCAAAAGTGGTCTGTGTAAATCAAAGCCAGCAGTGCCACACTGAAAAAGCTGACTCAGGTATGACTTGGTCATGAGCATTTCAAAGAGATAAGCAGCCTCCCTTTAAATAGCATGTAAATATAATTGCCCTGGAGTAAAATTCTCAAAATGCATCCCTTTTCAGTGGCAATACTGTCTTAGTATTTAGGAATGGCCATGCATATAAAAATAAGTAGGGAACCCAAAAGGAAATGGAAGACACAGGAAGCTTTTTAAAAGAATTTATAAACATGTGAAATATTTTACAACAGATATAGAAAGGGGTGGGAGGGAGTGTTGGCCAACTTCCTTTAAAAACAACAGCAGCAACAACAGTGGCATTTTATGGAATATTTATGAGTGCCAGGCACCTTCCTAACAGCTTTTCTCTACAGGCTTTAATTAATTTGTCATATAACTCATTGAGATGGATGTTTGTTATAGGCTGATTTGTGACCCCCCAAAATTTATAGGCTGCAGTCTTAACTCCGGGAATCTCAGAATGCAGCTGTATTTGGAGAGGGGCCTTGAAAGTGGTAATTATGTTAAAAAACAAGGTCACAAGGGTGGGCTCCAATGCACTGTGACTGGTCTCTACCGAAGAGGAAATTCAGACACAAACAGAGGGAAGACACATGAGGACACAGGGAGAAGGTGGCCATCAACAAACTAAAGAGAAGTCTTAGATGGAGCCAATCCTGCCAATGGCTTGATTGCAGACATCTAGCCTCCAAAGGTATGAGGAAATAAATTTCTGTTGTGTAAGCCCCCCAGGCTGTGGTACTTTGTTAGGACAAACCCAGCTGACTAATGCCGTGGTATATAATATCTCCATTTTACAAACACGGAAAACCAAGGATCATCATAACTTGCTCACAAGCTTTCTATGCCCAGTAACGAAGACAGCTGACTGACTCAAAAGCCCATGCTTGTAAACATTAAAATATATTAAAAAAAACCTGTTTTTTCTCAGGTAATGAAAATAAAATTGAAGGCAGGTCCCTATCTTGCAAGAACTTACAACTCACTGTGAAGACAAACTTCTGCAACGGGAGGTAGTCTACATGGCCCAGCTGTCAAGTTTGAACAGCCCAAGTTGTTGCAGAACCAGGATGAACACTTTTTTAAAAGACTAGTCTAGGACTGTGTGCCCAAATCTGATCTAACCCACAGCACAAGTGCTCTTCAGCCTTTGAGCTAGGCTCAGGGGTGACAGAAAGGGGCAGTTTGATAGTCTCCTGAAAAGAACAATAAACAAACCAGATTGCCTGGTATGGTTCCTGAATAACTGTCCCCCAGAGATGTCCGTATCTTGATCTCTGGACCTTGGGGATATGTTAGCTTATGTGATAAGAAGGACTTTGCAGATGTGATTAAGTTATGGATCTTGAGATGGGGAGGTTATCCTGGACTCCTGGGTGGGCCCCATGTAATCACAATGGTCTTTACAAGAGGAAGGAGGGTCAGAGAGTAGAAGATGTGGTGATGGGAGTAAGTGTTTGGAGTGATGTAAGGAAGGGGCCAGGGGCCCAAGCCCAGGAATGCAGGTGACCTCTAGAAGCTGAAATAGGCAAGAGGAATCAGATTCTCCCCTGAAGCTTCCAGAAGGAACACAGCCCTATGGCCATTCTAACTTTAGACTTCTCACTCTCGGAACTATAAGAAAATCAATTTATGTTATTTTAAGCCATTATATTTGTAAGAGTGGCAATATAGGAAATAAATACACCTGTGTCTACATGCCAGGTGCTTCTGACTTTCACCAATCCCAAGGCTGGCAAGTGTTTGAATCAGAGTATATATAGTTCAGATTATTTTCCGAGATAAAAAATGTCCAATTTTCCTCAGGCCAACTGGGACTCCAGAGCCCTGCACCTGAGGCTATGCGTGGGGAGTAGGGTGTCTTTAATGAATCAGCCACAGCCTCCAAATCTTCCTACAATCCTACACTGGCCCATGTGGTTGGTCCCATTTTACAGAGAGGTAAATGGTGACTTAGAACAGTGGAGAGACTCACCACAGCTAAGAGTGGCAGGATCAGATCCAGATTCCCGTTTGCCAGAGCCTGAAACCCACATAGTTGGTTGTTTTTTAACTTTTTATTGTGGTAAAATATACACAACATAAGAATTATCATCTTAACTATTTTTAAGTGTACACTTCAGTGGCACCGAGTACATTCACTCTGTTGTGCAAGCACAGCAAACTCTGCCCTACATCCAATAACTATAAATTCCCATTCCTCCGCTACAGTCCTTGGCAACCACCATCCTACTTCTTCTGTCTCTATGAATTCGACTATTCTGGGTACCTCATATAAGTGGAATCCTACGGTGGTTGTCATTTTGTTTCTGGCTTCTTTCACTCAGCACAATGTCTGCAAGGTTCATCCATATTTGAAGTTCACACTTTTAACCTCAGTATCATTTTCAGCTACCCACAGGGAACTTTTGCATGGCTCAGGGTGGAGGCTGTGTGGAATGACTCAGCACCCACAGCCCAAATTTAAGGAAGAACCTGGGACTTATTCTTGGTCACAAAGAATCTTGTAACATTCAATTCTGAGCCTAAAAGTGTGGTCCAACAGTCCCTGCACTGCCCACAGAGAGGCTTACTAATTACAAGAGAATGAAAGATAACTGCAAAATCTTTCAAGCTCATAATTCCCACCTACCCTCCTTCTATACAAACACAGATGTCATACAGAATGATGTTCCCACTCTTGATTTCCTTTGCTCTTCCTGATGGTCTGAAACATGACACAGGGAGAAGCAAGGGGCGTTAGTACTCTACAGACTTAAAAAAATAATAAAAAGGAAGAGTTGGTCTATTTTGACTTTATGTTGATCATTCCATGATGGATATGTGCTTACGTTATTTTGTAAAACAACACAATATTTGGTTCACCACTCACAATATTTTTTATGAAAAAATTTCTTAAAAATCCATATTCCACACACATAGTGACATGGTAATGGTGACTATGTTCTACATAATTGTCTATGTAGTTTTTTACTTCTAAGCAGCTAGCACATTCCATCTGCACAATTAATTAGCTCTTAGAAGGTCAGTACCTAAAGTACCATCCATGAAGCCTTCTTTAAGCACTGTCCCTGAAGACCCATCCTTCCTTGCTCTTCCGGTTCTGTGGCACATTTCCACCCTGGGGAATACTTCCCTGGCCGGCCTTATGTAGCAAGTCAGTCTTTTCCCATTGTAGTCTGATTAGATACTTAAAAAATGTTTTTGGTTTAACGGAGTTTGGCTTATGTCATAGATATGAAAAGTAAAGTACATAAGAAAGTGAGGTTAAATATTGCTGACTCGGAAAAGAAAGGAAAACTGCATCCCACTGTAGAAAAAAACACCTTGAGCTAGAGAACATTTCACAACAGTTATATTTTGTTATTCTTCTGGGATTCTGTTCCAGAACTAGAATTGGGGTCATTTTGTTTCTCAAATGGTCTCCTTGATCCTAACCTGTTATTTATTTTCATCTTCAGAATGTTTTTCAAAACAGAGCCAGAGTTACCTAGTCAGCATAAGCAGCAAATGACCTGAGGATTTTGGAAATTGAGCAAACTCATGTCATGTATCACAAGTCAACCCAGATCATTCAGGTCAAACATGGAGGGTCCTCATGAGTATTCGGGTAGCTTCTTCTCATCACAAGACCTTATTGCTATTAATATTATTACTGAACAGATAGATCTTCAAAGCCACATGCTATCTGACTTTTATTATGTGACTTTATCTAATGTTTTTACCTCTGTTTCTCTCAAACAACTTTACTCAAAATAGAAACTTTTCTAAGCATAAATCAAAATGGCTTTCCACAGGGTCTCATGTACATGGAGCTTCTGAGATTATTTTTCTCTACTCATCGATAATTTATAGTCATTTTTATGCTTTTGCCTTTTAAATTCTATACTGAATTAAAAGTGATTATGCACCAACTTTACAATACTACAGGATTCCATATTTGTCTGTGCATTTACCATTACCAAAAAGCTTTATATTTTCTTATATTTTCTTATATTTTCTTTTTTTTAAAAGATTTTATTTATTTATTTGAGACAGAGAGAGATCACAAGTAGGCAGAGAGGCAGGCAGAGAGAGAGGTGGGGAATCAGGCTCCCTGCTGAGCAGAGAGCCCAATGCAGGGCTTGATCCCAGGACCCTGAGATCATGACCTGAGCCGAAGGCAGAGGCTTAACCCACTGAGTCACCCAGTGTCCCTTCATATACTTTCATATTACTATCAATCACCCTTTCATTTCAACTTGAATGACTTCTTTCACCATCTCTTATGGGACAGGTCTAGTGATGATGAACTCTCTCAGGTTTTGTTTATCTGGGATCTTGTTTTCTCTTTCATTTTTGGAAAACAGTTTTGCTAAACTCTTGGTTGGCTGTATTTATTTATTTATTTATTTATTTATTTATTTATTTATTTATTTATTTTCAGAACTTTGAATATATTATTCCACTCCCTTCTGGCGTTCAAAGTTTTCGTGGGTAATTCTATGAGAGTTTCATGAGTTGTTATTCTCTTATGACTTTCAAGACTCTCTCTTTGTCTTTGCCTTTTGATAGTTTGATTACAATATGTCTTAGTGTTGGTCTTTTTGGGTTAACTCTGGTTGGAGTTCTTTTAGCTTCTTGAATTTGTATATCCTTGAATTGGGGAAGTTTTTAGCCATGCTTTCTTCAAATAGGCTTTCTGCCCACTCCCACACCATCCACTGTCCCCCTCCATAATCTCTTTCTGAGACTCCCAGAATGCTTATATTGATCTAATTGATAGTATCCCATAAGTCCCTTAGGCTCTATTCATTTTCTTTCTTCTTGTTCTTCCTCTTCTCCCTCTTCTTCTCCTTCTTTCCTTCTCTGGATCATTTCAAATGACTTGCCTTCAAGTTTGCTAATTCTTCTGCTTGCTAGTCAGTCTGCTGTTGAGCTCCTCTAGTGAATTTTTCAGTTCAGTTACTGTATTCTTCAACTGAAGAGTTTGTGTGGTTCTTTTTTATAGTTTCTCTCTCTTTGTTGATATTCTCACTTTGTTCATACATCATTTACTTGATTTTCATCTAGTTGTGTGCTGTGCTCTCTTTTAGCTCATTGAGCATTTTTATGATGGCTATTTTGAATTCTATCTCAGATAACTCATAGATTTCTATTGCTTTAGGGTTTTTTTTTTCAAAATTTATTTTGGTCCTTTGATTTGGCCATGTTTTCCTGTTTCTTTGTAAGCATTGTGATCTTTGGTTGAGATTTGTATATTGAAAAGAACAGCCACTTCTTCCAGTCTTTATGGATTATCTTCATGTAGGGGAAAATTTTCAGCAATGAGTCCAGCTAGAGATTCAGCAGGTTTCTCCAACCTTTTCTGGGTTGTGACTTCTCTAGGCTTGTGTGTATAATTTCCCAGCTGAAGAAATGTGCCTGTCTCTACTCACCAGCTTCCCTTGGTGTCCGTCTGCCATACTGTAATCTCTCTGAGGCTGTAGCAAGTGAAGAGGCCCACCTTTGTTCTCAGTGTCTCCCAGGCATCCAAAGTGTACTATCGCCTTTCTTGTCAGTGCTCTGAGTCAGGTAAGATAGAAACCACTCTTTGGAAGCAACCTGAAAAGCCAGAACATTGAATATGTGTTCCATCTTTCTTTTCCTTCCCCAGGAAGAGAGACTAGACTGAATTGGGAGTTTTCTTCCAATCATGCAGCATAGCTGGGAGTGAGATGGAGTATGTTGGGCAAGTGCTATGGACTTTCCTACCTACTCCAATGCATCTCTTTTTGGCCTTGCACTTATCTGGGGGTGCTGTAACCTCTCAACTGGCTTTTGATGTTCTCACAAAGGCAATTATATGGTTTATATATCTGGTCCATATTATTGTTAAATCAGTGTCTCGATGGGGAAGGACTCTCTGGGACTTCCTATTCCACCCTCTTGTGAATGCCATTCTGTTCCTCCCCGTATTCATTGGTGATATGAGCACTTGCACGTTTGTAGGTTTTTCTTTAAGATATCTGTTCATCTTGGCAGCTGATTAAAATTTTCCTTAAAGTTACTTCAAATTTGCTTCGACCTGTGCTAATACATGCCTTCTTATGAAATCCTTGTCACTCATCACTGCTCAGTGTTTATACTTGTTCAACAAATGTGACAGGTAAATATTTCACAAATCACTCAACTGAACATTTTTCTTACAGGAAGGCAACATGGTGTTCCTTTCTCTGCTAACTAATATAGTGGAACAATTAAAATAATGTTGGTCAGGCATGCTTTATTCTTTCCTTTCTTGAATCTTACAGCTTATTGCTCTCTTATCTGTTTTATCATAATCTTCTCTCCCCAAGAACATTTAATAGTTTTCATTCTGTGCCTTTTGATCCATCTTGAATCCATCTGCCAAGTAAACACAACAGTCAGGACTCCTTTATGTCCATAGAAGGTATAAATGATTTTAAGGCTTGTAAAAGCAGAATGCTCAAGAATCATGTTAGGCTTATGAATGCTGAAACTAAGTAAAGGAATTCCTCTTCTCCAAAAATCCCAAATCTTGGATGATGGGGATACAATGGTAATAGTGGGAGAGATAGTCAATAAAATGGAAAATCCAGACATAATAGAATAACAATAACAATATTTTTACATGTAAAAATGGAAATAATGGCTTCTGTGCATCTGTGTCACTCTTCAGAAAGAATACAGACAGGTAACTGCATCCTTGTGGTAGGCCATACAATGAATCCCCAAATGAATGCCTTCATTTCCTT
The DNA here is from genome assembly GCA_002007465.1 of Ailurus styani. Lineage (NCBI taxonomy): Eukaryota > Metazoa > Chordata > Mammalia > Carnivora > Ailuridae > Ailurus > Ailurus styani. The sequence continues at coordinate 459,136 of LNAC01000851.1, read as the reverse complement.
AGACCTTTCTTAAATGCCTTTTGCAGTCACACTCTGACTCTGACACTAAACTGGATCAACTTTGCCTTGCAGTTAACAAGGGAGTTTGAAGGGCTCTCATGGGCTTCACTCCTGGTCAATCTGTAGATCTCCAGTAAGTCAGGCATCTTCTGGTTATGTAACCTTGTAGGAAGAGTCCTCAATTACAAGTTGGGAGATCCAGATTCTTGTCCATCATCTTCCCTAGGACTTTCCATCTGATCTTTTCCCAGGAATCAGTTGGATCTCCATGACAGTCCATATTCATTTTGAAAAGGAAAGAGGAGATGATCAAATAGACATATTTCTAGTAACTGAAATACTCAAGGCGATCTCAGATATGGGGGACTTGGCCGTGAAAATGAATTTTTCCTCTATAGCAACATTATTTATCCTTACTCCTAATGCCCGGTGGCTAGAATACTCATGGGGTGGAGCAAGATTCCCAGAGTAATTTTATTTAAAGTTTTTAGGCTGTGGTGTATACAGAGTGCTGGAATGAGAAGTAACCATTTACAAGGAAGCAGTAATTACTTAAGTTCAATATCTCTTATGTTTCCCTGGGAAGACCTACTCAGAACCAGGAGGATAGAACAAAGAACTAATCACTTACTCTTGAAATAAACTGCATTGTTGCCCTAAAGATGGATTTTATTCTGTTCATTTAAACACTATTTTTTGTCTTCTACTATGAACAAAGTAAAAAATTCCTGACTTACTCTGTATGTAACTTATGTCACAGCTTTATCATCAGGAAAAGTGAGATGAATAATATTCTTGCTTTTCTTCACTTTCATTCTAGGACTTAGGCCAGTGTTTCACTGATCTGAGCCCCAGCTTTCTTAGCTGAAACACGAAAGCAATAATCTACCCCTTACATAAGGGGTAGAGGATGAACATGGGAGGATGAGCAGGATAATGAGTCTTACTGTGGAGCTTGGATGTAGGTGGTATTCAATAAATGTTAATTTCCCTTTCATTCTGAATACTGGAAGATTTTTAGTGGAATATGTGACTAAGTTGAAATGTTTTATAAATCCAAGTAATATTAATAAATAGTAACCATTACTAAAATGGATCCACTAACACCATACAAAGCTATGGGTAGGGGGACTAAAGTGATGGAAAATGAACAAATTATTCCCACAGATAAATGGGAAGAAAGAATTCAGCAAAGATAGAGAAAGGGCAGTCCAAAAGAAATTTTAACCAGATGAACAGATAAAAAATGTCTGAAGTAGGAGAGTGTTGCATTAAAACTCTTAGTGGGATGAAGCAGAAAACTAGGATCCATGGAAAAGATATATATTTCAAGGATTTACTACTTGCATTCACTTGTGGGCAACTGTTCCTGTAGGGTAGGGATCAACGACACAATATATGCTTGTAGTCACTTTGGCTCCCAGAAAAAATGAAATTATAGAAACTTGGGGTTTAGTGTTATTGTTGCAGCTGTTGTTGACAGCTGTTATTAGCAGCTGCAACTCCATCTCTTAGAAAAGACTTGACAGGTGGTATTGGTTGAGGACAGACATCCATGGGGATTGTCTTGGTAAATTCAGACCCAGGGAATTGCTGGTGTGATATTGGATTAATAACTGGCGGCTATCATAATATATCATATAATGTCAACATGCTTTTAATGTTGTCTCATCAAGTAAGATAGGACATGTAATGATGCCCCACTGCATGGGGAGAAATTGAGGAAAGAGACATATTCTTCTCTGAATTCTACCTGTACTTTTACTTTGCATTCCTCAGGATACCTCTATATAGTAAATTTTGGATGTGGAGTAAACCTCATATTTTTTTAAATTAACATACAATGTATTATTTGTTAAACCTCATATTTTTATTTCCAATCATGGAGTATATATGCCAAATCCATCCAATAGACTGCAAAAATGAGCCAAGATTACTTATTATTAACGAGAGGTGAAATTATTCCCTACTCCCTCCCTTGAATCTGGGCTTCTATCTTTTAGCCATAGTATGCAGCAGAAGTGGTGGGGTACCAGCTCCAAGCCTCAGTCTCTAGAGGCCTTGAGCTTGACTCTCAGTAGGAATTCTTCCATAATTATGTGAGCAAGCCTGGGCTAGCCTGCTGGAGAGCATAAAGTGCAGCCTTCCCAGCCTGAGACATTAAACAAACACAGCCAAGAGAAGCCCAGACCAGAAGGACCATCTCACTGAACTCAGCTCTAATTACTGACCCACAGAATCAGCAACTATTTAAAATGGTTGTTTTATGGATGGACCTAGAGGGCATTATGCTAAGTGAAATAAGTCAGACTAAAAAAGACCAATACCAGATGATTTTGCTTACATATGGAATCTGAAAAATGAAACAAACAAGAAAGGAAGAACAGATCCAGAAATACAGAAAACTGATGGTTGCCAGAGGGGAGGGACATGCAGGGGATGGGAAAAAAGGGGTGAAGGGGAGTGGAAATTATTCAGCCTATAACTGGGATGAGTAAGTCACAGGGGTGAAAGATACAACACAGGGATACAGTCAATGCTCTTGGGATAATGTTGTATGGTGACAGATGGCAGCTACAGTTGTGGTGAGTATAGCACAACATAGAGGTGTCAAATCACTATGTTGTACCTGAAACTAATGTAATATTGTGTGTCAACTATACTACAATAAAAAGAAGTTTAAAAGAAAAAAATAAAATGGTTGTTTTAAGTCAATTGTTCTATAGTTCATTACATAGCAATAGATAATTGATACTATCCAGAACTCATCCACAGAGTTAGAACTCAGTGAATGTGAGTTGTGTAACTGATTAACCAGCTCATTTTCTCTTCTCAAGATCTGGATAAGTGGTCTAGCAGTGTCTCAGACTGAATTATTGGCTCTGATTCTTCATTCTGGATCTATACTCTATTCCACATAACTTTTCAGTTCTTATAAAAGGTAGAATGTACTTTCTTTGGATGCTGGAATGAGAGCAGAAGTGAGGGAGTGAGGGTTCATCAGTTCTGAGCCTAGAATGAAGAGGTCTGTCTGGCATTTTACTTGCTCTACTGTATTTTTACCACCACCACAAGAAGACCTTCCCTTTAGTAGCTGCTGCTGTCTCAATCTGGAACCCAGGATATCTGTATATGAAATAAATGCTTGTTGTTTTGTACAACTGAGATTTAGGGGTGGTTGTTACACAGCAATAGCTGGCTCAAACAAACGGCTTTATTTTGACACAGAGAATCTGTCTAAACCCCCTTCCCCAATAAATGAGTGCCTGGGATTCAGGATTCTGGGCCCTCTGCCTGAGAACAGTCACTGAGAAACTTTGGAAATATGATCTTCAGAGGCCACATCAAGATCCAACCAAGCAGAGAGTCCCAGCAAAGCATCAGAGAAATGGGACAAGGCAAAAAAGGCAGATGCCAGGTAAAGGGGCCTCAAAACCAGAGCTAGAGGCAAAGCAAGTAAGATCTGAAAGAAAAGTAATAGGAGATGAGACCTGAAGAGATTTCATGAAGGTCTTGGCTTTTTTTTTTATGGATTATTTACTGTTTATTACATGTTTGTACCCTTAAACAACATCACTCTTATCCCAACTCCTCCACATCCCCTAAAAACTACCATTTTGCTAATTGTTTTTTACAGGTTTAACTTTTTTAGATTCCACATACAAGCGATACCACATGGTTCTCTATCTCACTTATTTTGCTTAACATGCTCAAGGTCTTTTCATGTTTGAGGGAGGTCTAGGTCCTTAATCCTGACAAGAGAAAGAGTTGTTAAGCCAGTTCAAAAAAGGGGGCTTTTGTGGAGAATAAAGTATGCTCTTCAACTCCTTCTCTTCCTCTGGAGCCACAGAGACATAGCTGGGCACCGGCTGTTTGCAGCTGTTGGTAGTTAGCTCAGCCCCCTGGGTGATACAGGTGTGGTCTCTCTTCATAGGGACATGTATTTACTCTGCTTCTCTAGATGTTCTGCTCACATTTTGGCAGGCCCATTTCCTATCCACACTGGGTATGAAGACAACGTATGTGCTTAGCTTCTATAATAGCTATCCAATAGAACTTTCTGTGTTGATGGAAATGGTCTATAGTTTGCACTGTCCAATATGGTAACTGTTATCGACATGTGGTTACTGAGCACTTGAAATGTAACTGGTGTGACGAGGAACAAAAATTAAATTAAACAACAAAATTAAATTAAATTAAATTTTAGTTAATTAAAATCACGCAATTCAATTCAATCTTAAACGTAGCTAGCAGTTGCTATATTGGGCAGCACAATTCTAGAGGGCAGCATGCTGGTCAACCCTACTACATTATGAAGCTTTAATAAATATTACTCACTAAAAAGAGAAGCCCATTAAAAAAAAGTGAGCCTATTACTCATTAAAAAGGCCAAGCCTCTCCAACAAGAACCACAGGCTTGCTGTCCCTCCTGCAGCTTCTGCTTCAGAGCTGAGCAAACCAGGTGCTGACAGTCAGCACATAGAGTGACAGAGGTTAAATTTCCAGGGCCAAGAACCACTCATTCTGATGAAGGTTTTTATGGCAAAAGAGCTGCCACCATCCAAAGAAAATGGACACTAGTACAATGGGCCTGTGGTGTTTTCAAGCCTCCTGGGCAAGTTCTGGAGTATGCAGCAGCCGCTGATAGGAACCCTCTTCTCCTGCTTGATTAGAGACTCAGAACTCAAGTCACAACATTTGGTGCCTCCTATTTTTTAAAAACCCAAACCCAAACAAAAATCAGAAAACATTTATAACTGAACTCATCTGAACTCATTTTTATGCTCCAGGGTTGGAAAATAATCCGGGATGGTTGGAATGTGAAGTTTGCTTTCACATATGCTATTTCCCAGTTTAGACAAAAGCAGGGTGTGTTGCAAAAGGCCTTCTCAGAAGTCTACACTTCAAGAACGAGAGTGCAAATGTTCTGGACTGTGTTCCCTGAAGCAGATTTGTCATTTTTGAGCTCTCTTTGATCAGAAACTCTTCCTCGAAGGGTGTAAATTATGGCTGCTGGTTTGATGACCTTTAAGCACTCGTACCAGATCACTCAGAGAGACTCTCCAGACATTACCCAGACATTTTGCCTTAGTTTCCCTCTTTTGTGTTCCTTTAAACCTGTATTGACTTTCAGCTACCAGCAAGCTAGCCTCTTAATGGCCCCATTTCATCCCTCCAAAGAATGTGTGCTAACTCTGGTCACCATCTTGGCACATCTCAGCATCGAACTCCAGCTCCCCATCCTGCATCAATCTCCAAAGGCTCTTCCCAATTTCCTGATGGCTGTGGTGCTGGCACAGTGCAATCTTGTGCTTCAGTACTCATCTTGTTTTCTCATCTGGTACCCTTTCTGTGTCCCTGACTTTGCAAGTGCACAGCAAGAACTTTGCAGGAGCTGCCTAAGAGATCCCCTGGGAACCCATCACCTCCTTGTATCTTCCTTGATGTCAGCACAAGAAGAAGCTCAATGGATGCCTGACATTAGATAGAAGGGCTGATAAGAGCCACAGGTCTGCATCTGCAACACCAGGAGATTTGGCATTTCTGGGCTTCGGTGCCTCATGACAATGATCAGCAGATCAGCTGAGAGTTTCGGAAGGAAAGGTGGTGGAACAGGTGGTTCTGGGCAGCAAGGTAAGAGCAGAAGACTGGATATGCCCTATAGCCTTGTTCTTTAGCGTGATTAGAGGTAGGGCAGAAGCAGGGTTACGCAGCATCTGGTTAAAAATGCAGAGTCTCAGGCCCTGCCCCAGGCCACGTAAATCAGAATCTGCATTTTAACTGATTCCCGGTGATCCACCTGCACATTAAAATTTGAGAAATGCTGGTCTACGAGTAGATAGACATTTGGGATATACCTAAGGAATGTAAGTCCTTGTAAAAAGGAATACTTCACTTCATTGCATGTTTGAGAACTGGATATATTCCTGAAGGTACCAGAACCAACACACTCTGAGAAAGAATGCCAAAATCCAGTTCTTTACATGGGTGAACAATATTAAGTATCCTTAGTTTAAGAAAAATAAAACGAAACCCTTTGCCCATATCCATGTCTCAGGAAATTAGGTCTAAGGGCTAAGGGCTACTGGTGAGGGGGGCTGGCGGGGATAACTATTCAAGGAGCTAGAGATCTAGGGGAAAATGAGCCTATTTTGACTCTACTGGTTTGGTAATGTCAATCTCTGGGAATCCACTCAAGCATCCATACAGGACTGCTGCCAGAACAGAGGAAGGCACACTAGACAGATACCCATCAAGAGCGATCCTTAAAAACAGGAAGTTTGGTGGAATTTGGGGGGGTGGTGTCACAAAATATGTTCTTTGCCTCCTTTTGTTACCTCCAGACAGTGAGAGTGAAGAGTCTGGAAAATGAACTTGGAATTGGCCGCTCAACAAAGAGAATAGAAAATCCTACAGGCACCTTTCAAATCAAACCCAAAGCAGAAAGAGACCAGCAGATTTTACACTTGTACTTTTCAGGTAAGAAACATTTTCAGAGCCAGCGATACTGTCATTGGGCAGGACTCGAGGATAGGTCCTTTGAAAAATGTCTTTGGGCTTTGCCAAAATTTACTCTGGCAGGTGAATGAGAGCCAGAAAGCTCAACCTTCTCTTTCTCCGGGTAATACAGACTCACAACAAGGCCAGAGTTGCAGCTTTTTCCAGCTCAACAAATGCTCTCCCTTCTCATCTCTTATCCTAGGACAGAAGCTCACTTATCATTTCTCAGGTAAGGAACAAGTAAATTAACCATCCATTTACTCTGCAAACACAAGACTGAAGACCCGCTCATGTCCCAGCAGGTGGGGTCTCATCCGATTTCCTTCACTAATGTGCTGGGTGTCCCAGTGACATCAGATAACAGCTGGTATGGATGCTGCAGCTGTCTGCCCCCCAGATGAACCCCTGCCTTGCTTTCAAAGCTTCAGTGTCAAAGTTCTGGTGATGTAAGTTCTTATTCTTCCCATCTCTTTCTCTCAAGAATGCCTAATCTCTCACCATCTATATGGTTTCCCATGACAGGGCACTGCAGAATGTACTGGTTTTGAAGAGCTCTGAACTTGAGATGCTCAAGTGCAATCATTATCAATTCAAGCCTCACCCTAAAGAAGATTGACAGCACATAGGCTCTTAAGACTCTCCAGTTCATCATTTCTTTTATCCCAAAGGGAAAAGAATCACCGTTTAATCTTACTTCTAACATGCTGGAAGCTGCCCTGATGATAAAAAGATCTGCTTAACTAGTCAAGGTGACGTGGGGAGGCTTTGCAGGATTATGGCTTGGATGTACTGTGAGACCCTCAGGCTAGGCAGATTTTGATGGGATTCCCAGTTGCTGAATTAACTTTGGGGATTATGGAGTGAGTCAACCAAGGAAACCTGGTCTAGTTCCTTTGAAAATACAAAGGAGGGCCTTTGTGGGGTGGGGTGGGCTGTGTGGGGCAAAGCAGCAGGGGTTTCATGACTTCTGGTGGGTTCCAAGCGTGTGTGTGTGTTTTTTTTTTCTCTGCAAGATAAAGTGCCCTAAAACCATAGTTATCCCCCACCTTCCATTTTTCCTTTTCGATCAACTTTCCTCTCAGTTAAGATATTACTTTGCCACAATTTAATCTTCACCCACACTTTATCACTTGCATGACAAGCTATAACCAGAACTGCTCTTCTCTTAAGGCTAACAACCGTCACTGGCAATAAACTTATGTCAGTTGCCAATAACCTAAACCCAAACCCAAACGGGGCCTAGAACTCCTTATCTAGATCTGTAACCTAATGCATCAGAGGGAGGGGCTGCAGCCCAGAGGAACACCCCACAAAAGGCTGCCCAAAGCGGTTGGATGTTGGCTAAGTTGGTGCTCCAGCTATGTCACTTGTATACCAAGTTATTCCAAAATGTGATGGCATAAATCAACCATTCCCATGCTCACAGATCCTGTAGATCCATGGAGAGGGCTCATCTTCTCTAGCTGGCAGTGTTGGTGTGGCTTGAGGATTGGGGACTGCAATCATATGAAGATTGCTTATTCTTATGTTTGGGTCTGGGCTGGAAACATTCAAAAAGCTGGAGTAAGAAATATGGGGCTCCTTGGGCTTTCTATCCTTGTACCATCTCTCCAGCATGGCACCTCAGGGTAGCTGGGCTTCTGTCACGGTGGCTCAGGGCTCCAAAAGTCCATGTTCTGAGAACCTTGACAGAGAGCAAGGGGAAGCCCTATTGCCTTATCAGATCCAGTCTTGAAAGCCAGGCAATATCACTTTCATCTCACTCTATTCTATGGAAGTGAAGCACTAGACAGCCCACAGTCAAGAAGGTAAATAGACTTTTATTTTTGAATAGGATAAAGGTAAAGGAATTTGATGCTATGTCTCACGTGACCACAGTTGGGCAGGAGTGGCATGGGGAGATGTACGGATGCCCTAAAGCAACGCTGGGGAGGTGGCTGGGAACTCTGGTCTGCCCTGATGGTCCACCCTGCCATGGTTTTACATTTTGGTTTGTGGGAATCCGAACCATTCTGAACTCCCAAAGAGTAAGAACAGCTGACCACAGACCCTTTCAATTCTGAGAACAGAGTCAGGCATGCCTTGTCCTGACAGATCACTAGAACGAAAAGGCTATGTCCTGAGAATCTCTAATGTTTCCCTCTGAAATAACAATTCTGGGCACCGTTCTAACTCCTATTTAATCCAAGAGGTATCTACCCAGTTAATCCTTATAACGGCTCCATGGGGTAGGCATTATCACTGTGCCCATTTTTCAGATGAAGAAAGAGAGGCACGTGAGGCATAAAAAATACTTACTTAAGATCACCTAGTTGGTACATGGTTCTTATGGGCTAAATTGTGTCCCCCAAATACATATGTTTTAGTTCTGATCCTCAGTATCTCAGAATATGACTGAATTTGGAGATAGGGCCTTTAAAGAGATGATTAAGGAAAAAGAGGTCCTATGGATGGGCCCTAACCCAACATGACTGGTGTCTGTATAAGAAGAGATTAGGACACAGACGGGCATCTAGGAAAGACCACATGAACACACAGTGAGATGATCAATGGCCATCTACAAGTCAAGGAGAGAGGCCTCAGACGAAACCAACCCAGGTGGCACCTTGACCTCAGACTCCCAGCCTCCATGAGTGTGAGCAAAAGGATTTCTGTTGTTTAAGCGCCACCCCCCCCAGTCTGTGGTACTTTGTTAGGCAGCCCTAGCATGGTGATACGGGAATCTGAACCCAGGTATCCTGACTCTATTCTACATTCTCACTCAATCTACTCTGAGGCAGGAAAGTGGGGGTCTCCATCAGTGATCCTCTTCCCCAACTCTCCCCACCATTAGTAATCAATGTGTTTTAAGACAGGCTGGCACTCCTCACCTGCAAATTTCAAGGTGGATGCTCAGCGGAAATGGGAGGAGAAAGCAATTCAAAGTGAGGGGAAAAGAACCCACTTGAAATGAGATTATTTAAAATAGGATGAGGGGAGTTTTAAAGCTCCCTGGGATTTGGCTTGGAAGTTGGAGATCAAAAAGAGAAGTCACAGAGCCCCCCAGAGCCTCCCTGACTTCATTACCCTGCAGTTATATAATATGTAGCCTTGGCTGAACCAGGCACTAGAAATTTCCTGCCAGGACACCCCTGTTCTTTTTATTAAATCTTTCTTTTTGCAGTTGCTGCTGTGAGAGGCAGAAAGTATATGGGGCCGGTGATGGATGAGAGTATTTTGGCAGGTGGGTGGTTCAGGATACAGACCTTGGATGGCAGACTTCTCCCAGGAGACTTCCCCTGCTCTAGACCTCAAAGAGGAGACCCCAGAACTGTCCTCCCACACTCAAGTCTTGGTTCTACCACTGTTTACCCTCCCAGGTCTGCCCTGAAACAAACGTCATGCTTGATGTCCTGTGTGCCCATGTGAGAAAAGGCCTCAATGCCAAAGTCACCTCCACTAGACATCTCAAAGCCCTGCTGCTTCAAGACTGGGAGGCTGCTTCTGTTCCTTGGTGGCCAGTGATGGAGGGAGGTGGGAAGAAGGGTCTGGACGTATGTCCATGGCTGCCATGGTCCTGTGGGCTTCTTGCCCAACATCTCCGGGTAACACTTCCAAGTGCTCTAGGGGTGTGTTTTCTTCTTAACTACTGGGGCCTGGGTGGAGCACAAATGCACTGGCACAGAAACCACCAGGCACTCTCCATGACCCATTCTCACACCTCATCAGTATCTGGAGTCCAGATGAAGGACTGGGTCTACTCCAGAGAAGCCTGATGAAATCAGTTTCATTTGGAAACTTGCATAGGACTATGAGCTCTGAAGGCTGGGGGCATTTCCATCTGACCTGGCATGCAATGCTCAACATGGTGCCTACAGGTTGTATGTTCCACCCAAATGTAAGGCTCACCAGGCCACAGGCTTCATTGGCCTGGTTCACCATTAGTAGGTCCCAGTGAATACTGAATGAAAGAGTGGGTGAGTGGCCCATAGTTCTCCTGTCCTGTGGGGGGCTGGAGGCATCTGCAGAGGTGGTTTGCTCCTTTCCTTCTTCCCACTCCTCAAAGAGACACTGGAGGGAGTTCTCAGCTACATAAGCAGCACCTTGGGCTGAGCCATGCTTGGACTCTTGGCTGAAGAGGACATCAGGAGGAGTGTGATGCTGGAAAGGAGCTGATATCCTTACAGATGTAGCTCAACATCAATTGATCAAAATTCCTAAATGGCTCCTAGGCCTTCCAGTGCCCTTTGGATAACCAGACCCTCACCGGGACCTATTTCCTTCAGGATGATTTCAACACAGAAGCTTCCTTTCTAGTTCAGGTGCCCAGTGTTTGGGTGGCCTCGGTCTAGGACAGCTGTCTCAAAATAGACAAAGGGCCTGGGAACCGGGAGGTCAGAGCACTTGCTAAAACGTGGCCAAGAACCTACCATACTTCCCCAACCCACTGTCCCTGACTGGGTCCTGGACAGCTCTGCTGGACCACAGGTGGGAGGCACGGAGAGGTCAAACTCAAACTGCTTTCAGGGAAGGACTTGCTGCCCAGCCACAGAATTGTGGTTGAGTGGCTTCCAGCTGTCATCTCCCCTGGGCTGGCTCTGCAGACAGCAGTCTTGCTTGAGGTCACACCCATCCTGAGTGGCACTCATCCACTGACTAAGAGAGGCAGTGGCACATAGACTGGGAAGTCTGGGCCCAATGTGGGTCATAGTTGTTCCAGAACTCTGCCTACTTAGCCAAGGCTTTGGAGAGCCTGCATCACAGCTTGACTTCAACTTCATCCTTCTTCCCTTCACATGTATTAATACCTAAAAAACAGTTTGCACCCAAAACTCTGTCTCAGTGTCTGCCCGCAGAAAACCCAACCGCTGGCAGCACCTAATTAATTCATTTAAAATGTTTAGGCTCTGCTTGGTCTCTCCCTGATTTTAAAATAGGACAAAAAAGAAACCTAAGCCAAACTGAACCCAATAACAAGAAAACCAACTGGGAAAGGGATTAAACCATTTGGTGAGAATGATCTATCCCATAAAGGTCTGTGAGGATGAAGCTAAAGACCTCATAGTCAGTGAAATTAAAGCTTAAAAGATTATAGCTTTAAAAAGGGATTATGGTTTGGATGATTAGCAAACAGCAAAAGGTTCACTAATCAAAACACACACACACACACACACACACACACACACATCACCAGCAAATTTCAATTTGGGTTGTGAGACGCTAACCTAGTGGCTCATCTGATCTTTGAACACTCCTACTAACTCAGCCTTGCTATTTAGGACAGTCTTCATGTTCTTAGCAGAGTGATCCAAGTCAGGGATCTACGTGTGTCAACAGAAGCAAGGTCACAGGCAGCTGCAGAGCTGGTGGCATTTTAATCAGAATCCACGTAGTATCCAAAGGGGCCTCAGAGCATGACTGCACTTCTCTGAGTCCACAATTTGCAGTGGGTCTTTGCTTAATAAAAGCCTGTTGCGTACTGTGCACTGGATGGGAAACGGAAGTTTGAGTGATAGTGCTTGCTCTCCCAGTGCCCACAGGACAGTATGGTGACCCGGAATGAAACGGGCATAGTGGGAAAGAAGAGCAGAATGGCATGAAGAGCAAGGTTTTGGGGTAAACACCAATGTCTGCATGAAGGAGTGTCGATGGGCCTGCAGCACTGAGAGACAGCTGCCCTGGAATGAAAGAGAAGGGCCTTCCAGGAGAAAGATACTGCACGAGCACAAATATACTAGCAGGGTGATTTTTACCAAATATTTACTATATATCTGGTGCCATTCTAGATGCCTTATGTGTGTTAATTCATGCAGCTATTACAACGACTCCACAAGGTAAAACTATTATATTAACCCACTTAACAGAAAAGGAAACTGAGGCACAGAACATTTAAGTAATTCGTTCAGTTTGCTCGAAGTCACATGGGGAGCAGGTGGCAGAAATGGATTCAGTCCTCGCACTAGGATTCCGAATTTCAAACCCTTAATCATACTCTCAATCTTTTCAAGATGCCACTCCAGCCAACCCCTACAGTTCTACAGAAATGGCAAAGAATATGAAAGCCCATTTTGCTTGACTGTAGAGCTCAGTGGGGTTACTGGACTCAACAGAGGCTGCAGACATTTGGGGTTGTAGAACTGTCTTAGAGAGCAGTCCACATTTTGGATTTAAGTCTAGATCATAAGAGAGTTTGGCTCATGGGTCGGAGGAGTCCTGGGTCTCCCTGAACTACTTAGTATCCCTGGGAGAAGCCTGTGGGAAGCACTGCCCAGCCTAAACGTTGTGATGGATTTCAGAACACAGCAGCCAGGGCGGTCAGTCAAGTACTTTCCTGCAGTCCAGCATCAGAGAGGCCCATTTTCAAGGCTGTCACCTACCCAAAGATGATCAACACTCATGGTGGGCGGTGCTGGGCCACCTGCTCTAGCCCTGTTCTCATCAGCACTCATATCTATGAGTTGGAGGAAGACCAATATTCCCTGGAAACTCACCAGAGGCGAACTGTCTCCACCCTCATCACACTATTGAAATTGCTTATCAGATCTCTGGACACGCACATCTGGGAGATGGAAATGCACTATGGGAGAGAATCATGGTTTAAAGAGACGTTAGCAGCCTGTGCCAAGACAAACAAGGGTGGTGTGGGAGGAACAAATACAAAGAATTTCATACCTAAATATAGGCCAAGGTGGTGCATGGGAAAAATACCTGGAGACTGAGCAGCCCAAAATTTCCTATGAGCCAGGAGTGAGAGCCAGGACGCCTGGGTGGCACAGTCGGTTGAATGTCCAACTCTTGGTTTTGGCTAGGGTCATGATCTCAGGATCATGAGATTGAGCCCTGGGTTGGACTCCACATTTGGCACAGAGTCTGGATCCCACTCCAGGGTGGAGACATTGACTATGGGTTAACATCCAGACGTGGGACAGGTGTCTTGAGACCAAGTTCCAGAAGAGCAGTTGGGTGAACTGAGAATGCCAGAGAGGAGTTCCTATTCTGAAATGAAGCCTGAGGGTCCATCTGAAGGGTCCATCTGAGATCTGGCTTTCATTATTTATTAAGGAGGGAAGAGATCTAGTTTGTTTTGGCAGATAAGGCAGAGAAATGGGACCAGTTGCCTCACCTTCTAGGGAGGGACATTTGAGCTGAATACTGTAAGGAAGAAATCTTCCAAAAATTCATAATAGGAGCACTTTGCAAAATTGTAAGCCTGTATCACTGAATGACAAGCCATTGAGGGTGGATGGACACTTGATTGTGATGTCTGTTCTTCCACCAGTCAGTTGCCAAACAGATACCAAGTATTGTTTAGGCACTGGGGATATAGCAGGAAGCAACATCAATGAACCTACCTGCTCCTGGTGATACTCGCATCCCATGGGAGGAGGGTGTATAATAAATAAATACATAGTAAATTATATAGCATGTTTATGATGATATGTACTATGGAGAAAAATGAGGCAGAGAAAGGGGATTGAGATTTCTGACTGGGGACATGTGTGAACTTTTCAGCACGATGACCAAGGAAGGTCTAACGAGAGGAGACTTTTGAATAATGCATGAGATGTGGGAGAGTGAGCATGTCGATGTCTGGGGCAGGAGTGTTCCTGAAGGGAGGAAGAGCAGGTGCAAAGGCAGGGGCATGGGGTGTGTTCGTGAAACAGTGGGGGAGGCCAGTGAGGCCAGAGAACAAAGTGAAGGGCAAGTTCTAAGAGATGAGGTCAAAGGGCCCTGGAGGCCATTACTTGGCTTTCAATCTGAGTATGACAGGAGCCTAATGGAGAGCTTAAGCTGAGTGGTGATACACTCCCTCTTAGAACTTCAAATGTTATTCTGGATGCTCTGTGGGGCACAGAGCTGGAAAAGATGAAGAAAATAACAACCAACCAAACAAGAAAACCACCCAGGGTCTTATGTAGCAATCCTGAGGTGGGACGACAGTGGCTCGCCCAGGACGGCAGCTGTGGAGGTGGTGAGAGGTGGTCGGATTCTGGATGTATTCTGAAGGTACATCCAAGAGGATTTCCTGATAGTCTGGACATGGATTATGGAGTCTGGAGTGACCAAGGATGACTCCAAGGTTTCCTTTAGCCTCTGCAAAGATGGAGATACCATCTGCTTATAAGAAAGACCACTGGAGGAACAGATTTGCAGGAAGTCAGGAGTCCAGGTTTGAACATATTTGAGATGTCCCATAGGTGACTGGGGATGGGGATCTAGGATCACTATAGTATGTGGATGGCATTTAAAGCCACAAGCCTGGAAATGAGTGTGGAGAGAAAAGAGAACTGGTCAGAAGACAGAGCACTCTGGTTTTTTGTCCAGTGGGGACCTGAGGACAACCAAGAAGACTGAGCAGCAGGGAGGTGAGTCAAGGCTGTGTGGAGCCTGGAAGCCAGGGAGAGGAAGTCTCCCTAGGAGTGAACAACACACTGATGTTACAGCAAGTGAGAAGGCTGCAGATCAGCTTCAGATTTAGCTACTTGGAGGTCACCATGACTGTGATGAGAGCAGTTATAGGGAAATGAAGGGGCACACACCTGATTCGAGTGGGATCAAGAATCTATTCAAGGGATACTATACTGGGAGAAGATTTGCACTGAGAGATGTGCCCTTTGAACCCTCAGATTCTATATTCTTATTCTTTTCACTCGGGAAGAAGTTTTGGTTTATTGAGGGTGGGTGAAGAAGCATAAACTACCTGAATTCCTAAAGGTCCAAAAAGCATTTGGAGAAGGTATGACAAAGGCTCAGGAGCAGTCAGGTAAATTTCCCCATGTCGTTCTGGCCTCCAGTGGCTTTATGGGTGAAAATGGCAGTAATCATTTGTGTACGGGCCATTCTGTCTGGGGTGCCCTGACTGAGTTATCAGGAATCCTAGGTGAGATGTCAGACTGATCACTGTTTTCAAAGAATCTCTGAACATGCTGCACCCATTTCCTTTCCTCTCTGTTCCAAGAACCATGTCAGTGATGGATTTAACCAACATTTTAAAGATGGAAAAACAGGTAGAGAAGCATAGAATATTGTCATAGAGATAGGCTGGCTAACACTAGCCTTTTATCTTAAACTTATCCACAAACCTACTGAGTTTGTAGGGGTTTTTGTGTTGGTGAGACTTACCATAAAGGATTCTTGCTGAAAAGGAGTCACTTAAATTTAGGGCTGTCATGTGTACTAGTTCCTTCTTCCATAATCCTTCTTGAAAAAAGAATTTAGCATCTGTAAAACCAGTATCTTCCTCCCTGAGAGCAGGAAAGAGGCTCCCATCCTCTCCATGGTGTGTTTCTGTGATACTGTGTGGAAGATTACCTAATCTCCTGCCCATATCCCATCAGTATAACCATTTCCATGCACATAAGCTGGACTTGCAAATTTCAGCATCTGCAGCTTTGCCAGGACATTCTCCACTCTGCCTTCACACAGGCTAGGCTGGAAGTAGGTGAGTCACACCTCCAAGGAAGAGCCCTCATGGGCTAATAGGAGTAGGTGTGTACATACCCCCACTCTCTTACTGTTGGGGTAGAACCCTGATGTGGTGTTTCCCACCATCTCCCAGAGTTTCCCCATAGGATTGAATCCCAGCTGTCTAGGGCAGTAACCTGCTTGACAGCACACCTGTGGGTGCTTTTATTTTTATCTCCTTTGTCTCTCTCGCATTCGGGTTTCCTGGGATCCAGTCCCAAATAAATTATTTGCTCTTGAATCTTCGTCTGAAGGTCTACTTCTAGGGAATACAAAATTGGATACAGGGGGAAAGGTTCCAAGATCTGGTGTCCCTAGATTCTGTGTCATTCCCTGTCATGGACATTCCCACCAGGAAGCAGGATGTGGTATAGAGGACATGGGTTAGAGCCATGAATGGACTGGGTAGGGGTCCGATCCAGCTCAACCATTCTGTCTCTAGCTAGAGTTCTCTCATTTTTAAAATGAGTGGGGTAGGCTAGCTCATCACTAAGGTCACTTTCAGTATTCACATTCTACATCTGAAGAAGAGAAAGAGAAGCTGGAAGATCCCAATCTATCTCTGTGTAAGTGAGATAATATTTGGTAAAAACAAACACCAAAAAACCCCAACAGAACAAAACCCAAAAAGAAGAGAAGGAGGACAATGGAGGAGGAGAAAGAAGAAGGAGAGAAGAAAAAGGAAAGAAAGAATAAGAAAAAAGCATCAACTTTCAGGAAAACTTTTATTTCATCAGAACTGAGCAATGGACTATAGCTGGCTTATAAAGAAAACAAACACTTCCACCTGAGTTTCCTGGTATGTGATCCAACACCAGCATATTGATTCAGTGAGCATAAATCAAGGATCCACAGTTATGATCAAGATGAACAAATACTTGTTCAATTTGATGGCAAACTCCACAAAGTTCACTTGCTGTTACCTCTTTCATCAATTCATGAAAAGACAGAGACTCCCAAACCAAATGCTTTTTGATCTCCAAGTTCTTTTTCAGAGATAGAACCTTCTCCCATTACTTAAATATAATATACATGGGTATAACCGGAAGAGGAGACAGATGACTTCATGTAGACTATTTGAAATGAAGGAAAGTTACATAAAAAAGGCTGCACTGAGATTTTATCTTGAAAAATAAAATAGAGACCTAAGGTTTCCTTAAAAATTTATGTTCTCAGGAAACAAACTGAGGATTACTGGTGGGGGGGTAGGGATAGGGTGGCTGGGTGATGGACATTGGGGAGGGTATATGCTATGGTGAGTGCTGTGGATTGCGTAAGACTAATGATTCACAGACCTGTACCCCTGAAACAAATAATACATTATATGTTAATAAAAAATAAATAGAAATAAATAAAAGGAAAAAAATGATGTTCTAAAAACAACCATGCCCTGTTTGTTATAATGAATGAGGGAGGGATCAAGTATTGATTGTCCCTTAGTGTAATTTCCCAATAAGGCAGTAGAAAGCTCACGATAATGCTCTTTCATATTCACTTTCCCATAACAACAGAGAGAATTTGGGGTAAAATATTCCAGGGTTTTGTCTAGTTTTCCAATTCTCTAACCCTAATCCTTTATTATTTGAGTCATTTTCTTTAGAAGGATATAGAACCTGTGTCATCATTCTTGTCTTATGTTTGTCCTCAATTGTGAGATCTTCATTTAGTAATGCTTTTGTGTACGGGGTGTAAGCAATTCTCCAACACGTCAACCTCATGAGATTTGAATTTCTGTGGGATGATACACTGTCCAACAAAAAGCCATAAACTGGACAAAAAGACTGATATAACAGGTGGAAAGAGATGCTATTGTTAAGCAGGGAAGGGTGGATGAAGGGGGCTTGCTTTTTTCAAGTGCTCAATTCACTAGTGAACATCGTGTGTTTAACAACTCTGCTTCTCTATGCAAACTGCTTAACAGCAGGGGCTCAGGTAATGAATCCTGTACATAGATCAATGAAGACCCCTGGTTCCATTATACCTTGTACTCTCTTTGTCTACTTAAAAAATATCATTCTTGGGCGCCTGGGTGGCTCAGTGGGTTAAAGCCGCTGCCTTCGGCTCAGGTCATGATCCCAGGGTCCTGGGATCGAGGCCCACATCGGGCTCTCTGCTCAGCGGGGAGCCTGCTTCCTCCTCTCTCCTCTCTCTCTGCCTGCCTCTCTGCCTACTTGTAATCTCTCTCTCTGTGTCAAATGAATAAATAAAAAAAAATCTTAAAAAAATATCATTCTTCTTTTTTAAAGCCTTATTGTTACATGGTGATTCCATAGAGACTATAAAAGCATTCCTGAAAAATGGACCAAGTGTTGCTAATCTGTGAAGAAAAGCTATTGACTTAGTTATGCTTCTTCATTGAACTGCGTGTGTGTGGACATAAGACACCAGCAAATGGCACAGATACCAAAGGACCAACTTTAACTCACGTTGTAGAATAATGCATTAGGATCTTGAAAACGGTACAGTTCACTTGGCTGTTAATTATTTACCAACCTGTAACTTCACATTGCTTGTTGCCTTAAAGGTGTATGTAAGCCTCACACTGCTAACTGATATTCGCAAATGTATGTATTTTCTCTGTACCCTTACCCCCATGTCACCATCACCAGAGAAAGCAAATACCAGAAGAGTCCATTGGGACAGCCAAGTTTAGGAGCTTACTAGAGCTTATCATCTGCACACTTCAATAACAAAACTGAAAGACTGCTATAGGAATTCAAAGAAGAGGAGATAAGTGTCCACCTGATGAAATCAGGGAAGGCTTCTTAAAGGGGGTGACACTGAAAAGAGCTGTGAAAAACAAAAATGACTTGCACTTTCAGAATTGGGAGATGGTGTACAATGAACAGAGAGGAGAAAGGCATTTCAGCTAGAAGGAACTACATATATGTACACACTTGTCCAGAGGTAAGAAAATGGGAACAGATACAACAAGCTGTTCAGTTCTGCTGAAAACATGGATAGGTGAGAGACAGCCAGAAATGGAAAATGGCCACCAGGACATGACCACAGAAGGTGGGCCTTGCAGGTAAAAGATGACATCAGAGAGAAGATTCAGGAAGTTTAGTTGATGTGAAAATGGATTTGAGGATGAAAAGCTGAAAGGCAGAAAGACAGGGGTGAGCAGACTCTGGCAGTTCAGATGCCCAAGACTCAAGGTCTGCATTAGATGTTGTCAATGGACTTGAAAGGAAGGGACAGATACAAGAAATGCTGTGATGGACGAATCCAAGAGATCGGACAACAGCTTGGATGTGGAGTGTCTGCCATGAGGCTGAGGCTT
Organism: Ailurus styani; assembly: GCA_002007465.1. NCBI lineage: Eukaryota > Metazoa > Chordata > Mammalia > Carnivora > Ailuridae > Ailurus > Ailurus styani. The sequence goes on along the minus strand of LNAC01000851.1, from coordinate 439,908 downwards.
AAGGTGTGAGACAGAGCCCAAGGGGTACACACTCGGGGCACCTGAAGAACTCAGGTGGGATGGTGGTATGGCTAATTTTACATGTCAGCTTCACTGGGCCACAGAGTGCCCAGATATCTGGTTATACATCATTTCCAGGTATGTCTGCAGGGGTGTTTCTGGATGAGACTGCCCTCCCCAATATAGGTGGGCCTCATCCAATCTATTGAAGGCCTGAGGAGAATAATGAGCTGAGAAAGAAATAGTTCCTTCTCTCCACCTGTCTTTGGGTGAGGACATCAGTCTCTTGCCTTCAGACTTGGACTTGGACTAGAACTTATACCAATGGCTTTCATGGGTCTCAGGTCTTTGGACTTGGACTATACTATCAGCTTTCCTGGGGTCTCCAGCTTGCTAAATCACCCTGCAGATCTTGGGACTTCTCAGCCTCCACAATCATATGAGTTAATTCCTTATAGTACATCATTTTATAGATATGTGCGTGTGTGTGCACGTGCGTGTATGTGTGTGTGTGTATTGGGGAATGGGGGAGGGAGAAGGAAGTGAGTCATATCTTACAGGTTCTCAAGGAGTATCTTTGAGTTGACTCATCTTTCTGGTGACTTCCTTTAAGATAATTATCTGGACCCATTCAACTTGTCCATCTCACCTTCATGCTCACGTGTCTGTTCATTAATTCATGACAGGGGCCTGAGAGGCTGCAGAAGGAAAGGACTGACATGTGAACCAGGTACAAAGCACAGCTTAATAACACACTGTGCACATATGCACTGGAATGGGCAAAGAGGCTGGACCCAAAGCAAAACAGTGGGGTTAAGTTCATAGTCTGACAGTTATTAGTTGTGTGTGTGGACAAGCCACTCCCCCCTTCTGAGCATCAGCCCACCCATCTGTCCCGGTCATTCTTCTGAAGTTCATGACTTTCCCTGGCTTTCTTCCTTCTACATCCTCAGTCCCACATGCCCTATGCCCCCTCTGATCTCCCTCCTACACATAAGGGACATAGAAATACCTTTTATTTTTATTTATGGAGAGAGGAGAGATTAGTTAGCATACTTCCCTGGGCTCTAAAAATTCACTCCTCAATGTCAGTGCTAATTCACTCCCATTTGCAAAGCAATCGTTCAGATTCAAATTTACAGAGAAGTCTTAGAGCTTCATTGGAGCTTGAAATTCCTTATAAGAAATGTGTTTCTGCATTTCAGCACCAAACAATTTTTAAACACTCTGAGCTATGGAATAAAAAATAAGATAAATAACCACTACCATTACTTCTGTGGGCGCTGCCTGAACCATTTTCACTCAGAATCATCCCTGCTATAACAAGGTCTATTCAGTGACAGAAGTCCCCCTCCCCCACACTGGAAGCCCTAAGCACTCAGCAGGTAGTAATTAGAACAAGACAAGTCCACACACACTAGCGAGCAGCATGTTCACGTGGAACCCAAGCAGGCAGCATGCCTTCATCTGTACCCCAGAATAACTCTCAAGGGGAGGAGTCCGCTGAGCATGGAGCTCCGGGCATGATGTCACAGACCCAGTTGATTTCAGGGACAGAAAGAGCGGGGGACTGGCTAGTTTGGCCTTCTTTCCTTTGCTGGGCCAAACAGCAAGCCCAGCTGGGGGCATCAGGAGGCCCCACCTACTGCTAGGCTAGGAATTGGAACTGGGTGTCAGAACTGGCTTCAGAGAGTGGGCACAGCTGTTCACAGCAAGAAGAGGTAAGGGGCAGCCTCTTCTTCATAGCCCACTAAACCTCGTGCTGCTGCTTCCAGCCACCATTCAGTGGAGAGCTGGGGAAAAAGCAGCCCGGTAGGTAGAATTCCCTTTTCCTTTTCAAAACTATTAGGGTGTACTCATTTTCTTTTGGCTTGGCAAGTTCACCAGACTGATTCATGGGGGACAACTGAAGCTTTGACAATTTGGCGGTTGTGAGTTGCTGGAGAAGAGGATGAAACATCAGGTCTCTAAACAGAGACTCCACAGGTAGATATCAGAAAGCCTGTGCTGGGAAGAATATCTTTTCAAAATGAGGACAGCATGGGTTATGGCTCCAGATGTGCAAGTCTGGCAATAATTCGAATGGCAGGCTTATGGAATTGGACCTGCATCTCCTAATGGCAGTCAATACAAATTGCTAAAAGTCCTAAGAATCAGTTGATACCTGCTTCAAAAACTCACATATTGCTATTACATTCTAGCACCAAAGCTACCTTTTGCAGAAAGAAACAAAGGAAAGAAGGAGTGAAGGAAGGGAAGAAGGGAGGAAGGGAGGGAGGGAGGGAGGAAATGGGGGGGGAGGAAGGGAAAAATGGAGAAACGAAGAAGAAAAGAAAAATAAAAAAAGAAAAGATCTTTTTTTGTGGAGAAAGCTTAGTAAAAGTTCTAATTGGAAACAGACTATTTAGGCAGTGGCTTTAAGTGATGTAAAAAATTATAGAGAAAAAACTAGAAATAAACATAGGGTGAAAGTCTAAACATCAGACAGCTGTGGTTGAACTGGGTGAGTATGGAGCTTAATTAAATCTGATCAATCCAGTACTTCATACAGATTGGTCTTCAACCATTCCACAGTGTCTTGGGGTTCCCCAAAATCTAGGACCATATTAGGATTGAGATGAAGTCAATGTGGTCTGTTGCTTTTACTTGGTATTATCTGCCTGTCAAAAGTCAGATGCCACAGGCATCCATGCAGGGAGGTGGGAGCGTGGACTTTTCTGTGAAACAGGTGTGGGCCTGAATGCCTAATCTGCCATTTCCTGAAAAATCCTTGACATCTCTGAGCCTGCTTTGTCATTTACCAAATGGAGGTAAATTTTACTGTATTAGTTACCTACCGTGTGTAACAAACTACCCCCAAACGTAGCAACTAAACACACACACACACACACACACACACACACACACACACACACACACACACAGGTTATTACCTCACAGAGTTTTTGAGGATTCAGAATTTGGAAGTGGCTCAGCTGGGTCACTCTGGCTCAAGGTCTCACTGGGTTGCAGGGAAGATGTTCACTGGGGCCACAGTCATCTGATAACTCACAGGAGTGGAAGGAGCTGCTTCTAAAGTGTCTCACTCAAAGGGCTGGTACATTGGTGCTGTTGGCAGGAAGCCTCAGTTTCTCCCCACTCTGACCTCAACACTGGGCTTCTTGAGTGCCCTCAGAACATGGCTGCCTCTTCCCCCAGGACAAGTGATCCAAGAGAGAAAGGGAGGCAGAAGCTCTCATGCCTTCTATGTCCAGCCTCCAAAGTCACACACTGCCTTTTCCACAATACACTTTTGGTTATATGGGTTGTCCTTGTTCAGGGTGGGAGGGGAACAATGAGGCCTGAATACCAGGTGGGACGCCATCTTGGAGATTGGCTAAAACATTTGTCATATGTCTTCATTTCTCAAATTAGAGGTAACTATGCCCTGTTGTTATTATGAGGAATAAACAAGAAAATGCTTGTGCCATGCCCTGTGCTCAGTAAAGCCTGTCCCCTTTCACTAGGATTTAGGCCAACTTTCTTCTGGGGGAGATTAAAACTGCAGGGTATACTCAGTTTAGGCACCAGAGAGAGAGAGTCTGGAGAGTAGGGGAAACTCAGCCTGAAGAGAAATCTGTAAAATTACAACTCCAAAGTAACACCTGAGAGATGACTGTGAGAGACAGACAAACACAAAGGGGCCTATGTACAGACAGTCCTGGTTTCAAATATTCCGACCTGTCGTTCATAATAAACCACCAGACCGCCCAAGCAAATTCCAAGTTTTCAGCACCCGAATGACTTCCCAATTTAACTCTTGCAGCTGGAAGGGGCATAAACCTTGGTCAGACCAAGTATTCTAACATGGGTGTGGGAGGAAGAGGAAAAGGGGCCCCTGAGTGAGGGAGCCAAATACTTGGGCTTGGGACTAGCTAATCAGAAAGGTCACTGCAAGAGGGGAATGCTGAGAATTTGAAGGATAAAAGGATTTGGAATAAGACAAAGAGAAGAAGGTCACTAGGGCTAATGGACTGTGTATCTTTCAGGAATGGAACCGAGGCTGAGCAAAAAGTGAGTACTTTGATGTGAGGATACAGAGCTGGTGAGAAGTGAGGGAGGGTCGGGGGAGTCCTTGGGGAAATTCCTCAGAGGCAGCAACTGTGGGCTTTGAGCCAATATCCAAAGGCAGACATGGTAGGGACTCACACTTGAGTGGTATTAGAGATACTGCCCTTGTGGCATTAAACTGGTTTAGAACCATCTAACACCTTGACAGACCTAGGTTAACAAGCAGATTTCTGATCCTTTCCACCCTCTGTGACATCTCACCAGGGAAAGTGCCCCCCAAGTATTTCCCTAGAACACTGTCCTGATTGCAAACAAACCCCTCACTAGGACCTTCAGGAGCTGGTCCTGCCTCACCCCTGGCTGTCCTCCCAGGTCCCCTCTCTCCAGAAACACTGGTTTCCTTTCTGTTCCCCCAAGTTGCCACTTTGTTCCCATCTCACAGCGCTTGCATGGAAGTTCTCTGCCTGGAAATGTTCTGGGTCTTTACTAATCTGGCCTCAGCCCCGAAGAGTCTTTTGTTCCCTGCAGCATGTGAGGTGGTCCCATTCTAGCCCCTCGCTCTCTGCTAGTCACCAAAGTTGCTCTATTTTAGTATCTTCAGACTATTTCTATCTGAAACTATCTTGTTGATTTAATGCATGCTTGTTCCTCATTTGTCTTCCCTTGGCTAGGGTATAAGCAACACAAAGGCTTAGGGGCCCATCCAGTCTTATAATCATTCTCCCAAGCACTGGAATTATCGCTCAATAAATGATCACTGGTTGAGTAAGTGACTGGATCATGCTGATGCTGTCCGGGGCTGCCCTTTGTGAGATAACGCCACTGGAGCCCCAGGCCTTCCTTGGAAATCCTTCCACAGACCTGGAATAATGGGGCTCACTTGCACACAAGGCTCAGTGGGAACAGGGCACCAGAGACAGCCGCAGGTGGCACCCCAGGAATTCACAGCATTTTCTTGGGTTATGCGCACACAGAGCTCCAGGGCTGGTGATAACACACTTAATTCCAGAATGAACAAACAATTCAAGGAATGACAACAAAAGAACTAAAGGGAAAATGTGTCTGGAAACTCTGAAAGCTCCAGGAACTCTCTTCTTTTTTCTGATGGAGAAAGGACTTCCCTTTCAAACAATGGCTAGGTGGTTTGATACCAGTCAGCCCACTTGGGCAAACAGGTATATACCAACCCCCCACCCAGGGTGTGTTAAATACAAAGTCAAATCTGGACTATTTATGGAGTTCATTGATTTTCATGTCTGGTGGGGCTTGCTTGACACCTGCACACTAAAAGCCCACAAACAACCTCAGAAATACCCACTATGGACCCCCCCCCACATTGCTGTCTTCTTTGGAAAAGGAGAGAAATTAGGGAATGCAAATTTGGAAACATAAAATGTCAGCATCCGGGGTGCCCGGGTGGCTCAGTCAGTTAAGCTTCTGCTTTTGTCTCAGGACATGAACCTGGGGTCCAGGGATTGAGACCTGCATTGGGCTCCTTGCTCAGTGGGGAGCCTGCTTCTCCCTCTGCCTCTGCTTGCAGCTCATCCTGCTTGTGCTCTCTCTGTCAAATAAATAAATAAAATCTTTAAAAAAAAAAAAAGTCAGCATGCGCCACCATTCCCCATTGAGTGACCTGGCTGGACTGTTAGGTAACTTCAGTGGGCAGATGCCATGGCACGGCCAAGTGTGCTCAGACCAAAACCCCACAGAATTTTGGGCCTGGACTAGGTAGGACTAGTGAAGTCAGCCCCAATCCTGGCCAAATCAGGGCCAGAGACTAAATTATTCATAAGGATCCTTTTGCTTTTAAATCACTCTTGGGCTCATCGGGGGAAGCAGATCCGGCAGGATCTAGCAGGCTAAGCTAGGGGCAAGGAGAGGCTAAGAGGGCCAGAAGTTGAACCTAGCATTTGGGTAAAAGTAACAGATTTTCTTCCTCAATTTGGCTCACAGCTTTGTGCAGAGAACACAGAGGCTTCTCTTAGGAAGACTTCCATGGGCCTTCAACCCGGCCCCTGGGGCCTTCACAGGTTGTACAAGCAAAACCAAGCCACCCAAGGGCTCCAAAAGAAACATGGTTCTGAAAGGGAAACTGACATTTCACTAGGGACACCCCTGGGCTTTGCCTCCCTGGGTCAAGTAAGAAGCCGCCTGGCTATCCCTCTCAACCTTTCCTCCTTTTCCCTGAAACAGAGTGGACCCCCCTAAAAGAAAGAATGTAGGCCAAGGGTAGAATAGGCTGCACAGATCAATCAGGGCAACCCCAATCAATGTAGGGCAGTGAGAGGTCCAGCCTTCTGCTGCTCTATGCTGGGGAAGGGCACTGCACCATAGCAGTGGTATGAGAGAGTCCCGACACCCATTTCGTCCCACAACACATTTCAACACCTGCCATAGTCAGAGCATGTATAAATGCAGCTCAGAACAGAGTCTCCGTTGCTGAAAGCAGACATCATCTGCTTTTTCACTCACAGACACCTCCCCCCGCCCCAGGCTGCTGGTCTCAGCACTTTCTATAAAAAGTTCTAAAACAGAAGGACTTAAAGGAAACCCCATATATGTAGACATTTCGAGACCAGAGAGAAGAGCTGACAATCTGGGAGGGCCTCTTCCTTCAATCACAAAATGTGTTTTCCTACAACCTTCCACCATGAGAGACCTCCCCACATTGCTTTCCTCTGCTGGCTTTTGTTCCACAGGGATTAAGGATACAAATTCTAGAATGAGACGGCCTAGTTCTGAAGCCCAACTCTACTATTCCTGGACATGTGGTCTGGGGCAAGTTTTCCCACCTCCCTCTCTGCGCTCAATTTTTGCATCTGTAAAATGAGAAAGGCAACAGCCACTCCATGGGGTTGATGGAAGCATGCATGGAGTTAATATCTATATCTATAAAATTTTATATTAATTCAGATGAAATCCCAATAAAGATGAGCTGTTAATACTAACACTGTCTTTAATTGAAAATAAAAACAGATGGTAGCTGGAAGCAGAAGAATGTTATATATTATTAAAAAGCAAAAAAGGAAAAAAGGCAAAGATGCTGTGGGAACCTAGAACCCATGTTTTAGCAGCTAGATGTTGCAGTGATCAGAGACAGAGAAAGGGAACGGAAGAATAAGGCTTACTGTATAATGACCAAGACCTTGACACGATGAAGGCCAGGGGTTTCATGCTTACAGGTGACCTAGCCCTGAGTCACCCCACTGGGGGCCACTGCATCAAGTACCCTAAGTCTTATTTTCCATGCCCCAACTTGATCTTAGGGGGAAAAATCACAAATAAAGCACATTTTCTTCCCCAATCACCTTGAGAGTGGCAGCTCACATATGTCCACTATAGGGAAAGAGAGTTCCCCTTCCTGCCGTAAAAACATAAGCCATCCCTTGGTTGAGTCAAGGAGAGGAAAGCCCCAGGCCAACCTCTACTCCATATGACTTTGCCTGTAAAAGCCAGACATTTGGTACATGAGCTCTCCCATTGCCCCAAATAGTCTGCACACTATCTGGAAAGGTTAATGACATTTGTTTATTTCTCACTTGGAGATTCAGGCTCAGGTCCAGTCTTAAGGTTTCCATTTAAATGCAGAGTGATATTTCCCCTGCAGGAAAGAGCAGCTGGATCAAGAGGGCATAAATGTCTTCACATAAATAAAAGGAGATTGGCCTGGAATAGAAAAGGGTGAACTATAAAATATAAAAGTATTTGGTCATATTTTTAAAAAAGGGCAAAAAAAATCCACAAAATTTTCCTTGGTTGCTTCTCCCTGCTTCCCCAATTTTCAAGTTGCAAACTGAGTTCTGATGAATTAGCAAGTAAAGACAGGGCTCATTGAGAATTCAGAGAACCTGGAATAAAGTCAACCCTATGGTACCACAGCCTAGTATGACCTGATACAATATCCCAGCTCCATCTGAACCTAGAGGAGGTAGGGGAAAGGAAATGGTGGAGAAAATGATGGGTCCACACCACACCACAGTAAATGCTGGGGATTTCAACTGTGCTTATCTGACATCACCAAACGCAAGATCATGACCACCAGTGGCCTATGGAGTTCCCAGGGGACGGTTGTAAATTCACAAAGACTGAGGTTGACATGAGATGGGCAGTGCCATCCAGGACTCAGGTCTCATTGCATCTGAGGTCCTAATCAGGGCTTTCACCCCAAGTGACACCAACAGGAGCAGTGGCTCTCTAAGACAGTTCGACTGGGCTGTTCAGGCAGGCTGAGTAGGGCTGTTAGTGACAAAAGCTGGCCAGCAAAGTCACTGGTGAGTAACAGATGGCTTATCAGACTTTGAATTATAAAGACTAAAATCTCACAACGTATTTTGGCCTCCTTACCAAGTTTCTGGATCTGACACACCAGGGTAGACTTTAGAAAATGTTAGATAATAGTCTGGCTATTCTTTGAAAACAAACCCTCCTCAGTTCTCATGACCGATTTGTACTTGCTTATATCACCAGGCCCCATTTACATGGATCACGACCAAAATCCCAAACCTTCCATGATTTATCTCATTCTGTCACCCCCATTTTTATTTGATTTGTCAGCAAATCCTCTCAGCACCATCTCCAAAAATATTCTATGTCTAACAACCACTTCTTATAGCTGTTACTGCCCCAAATTCAACTCATGCTTCCCCACAGACTGCCTAACTGGTCTCCCTGCCACCATCTGTCTCCATAAGGTGCCTTTTCCCCTAGGGTGGTTCAAGTAAATTTCCCAAAGCAATGTCATTCTATAGCCTACAACTCTCCAATGGCTCCCCATTTCACCCAAATTCTATCATGGTCTGATTCCAACCAGGGCTCTCTCTCAGCCACACTCTGCCTTCACTAGGCTCTACCAAATGGGCCCTTTTCCTGACCCACAAGCATGCCACCCTTGTTCCTGTCTGAACACCCACTATTCTTTCCCAAGTTTGCATATGGAATTGCCTTCATGATTTGGGGTTCCTTTGACACCCTTCTCCTGACCATCCTTGCCAAAGCTGCTCCTCTACCATTCCCACCAGTCATCCCATATCCCAGTGCACTGTCTTCAATAACTTCTTGTTTTGTATTTATTTATTGGTTTACATCAATTTATCGGTTTACATGCTCTTTGCCTGGGTTTTCCTACTGGTCTATAAGCTCTAGAAAGGCAGGAACCTTTCCTCTCTTGTTGACCTCTGTAGGCCCTGTGGCTGTACATAACAGGCAGTGAATGGATCCCAGAATCAAAGTCCACGTAAAATCACTAATCAGATTTCAGACTATGTCTCAAGTTCTTCCTGAAGAGTTTCTGCTGTTTCAATCCAACTTGTCTTTGGGGTACTTGCTGGCAAGTTGGGACATTCATCCCTGCATCTGTCTAAGCCCCAAACATCTGCCAAACAGTTCCTGAGCATGTTTGTGCCAGGCTAGGGGCACTGTGAACTTTATCTCTGATTCATATATCCAACCTCTCCCTGCCCCACATCAGTGTATCAGTCAGTCATTCATCAAAGGTCGATGGAGTGCTTATCATATGTGGGCAGTACTCTTGGTGCTGCAGATACAGTTGGAATTAGGTGGAGGCAGGCCAGGCCCTCAGGGAGCTCCCACCACGCATCATGATTCCCTACTGGCAGGAAAGAGTTTCCCTATAATTCTACAGCCTCCTCCTGCATCTCATGGTGGATGGGAATGGTGGTGGTCACTGCACACAACCTTCTGGCTCTGCTTGGCATTGGTGTATTCTTATTCTACCCTGTGAGGTTAGCAGACCAGCCTTTTACACTGTCCCAGGGCAAGACTCAAATGTTCAAAACAGTGCCCAGAACCAATCTTCATTTTATTTTTTATTTTTTATTTTTTTTAAAGATTTTATTTATTTATTTGACACAGAGAGAGAAATTACAAGTAGGCAGAGAGGCAGGCAGAGACAGAGACAGAGACAGAGAGGAGGAAGCAGGCTCCCCGCCGAGCAGAGAGCCCGATGCGGGCCTCGATCCCAGGACGCTGAGATCATGACCTGAGCCGAAAGCAGAGGCTTCAACCCACTGAGCCACCCAGGCGCCCCAATCTTCATTTTAGATGATGCCATTTTCTTCATGGAGTGGGAAAAAGCAGTTTTTTCTCATCCCCATTGAACTATCAACATTTACAAAAGGACTTTTCCTGGAAACCCTTTATAAATCAATATTTCTTCTCCCATCTACTCTCTGTGACCCTTACATCGCTCTATTTTCTCCATAGCATTGACCAACACCTGGCATAATAAATCATGTCCTCATTTCATTCCCTCACTATCTTAAACTCTATCAATCTGTCTGCCTGCCTATCTGTCATCTATCTAATGCATCAATCCATTATCTTTGTTGGGTATTTAAGATCCCACAGCCCACTACTAGAATGTAATTTTTTTCACTAGTATCTCTTCAGTGCCTAGAATATACTAGGCACTCAGTAAACATTTGTTGCATCAATGAATGAACTGACTACCCAAAGAAGGAATATAATATAAACATTTCCTCCCAGAACACAATCAAGGAATTGCTACCCTGGCTTTAAATTCATAGATGGCAATAGAAAGAGACAAACCACCTTTAATTAACGTTATTGTGCAGACATGCCCAGGATTATAAGTACTAGGGGTTCTTGGTGTTGGGGCTGGCCATGGCTCATGCCATGGACACTCTGACCATACCTGCTTAGATCCAAAACATGAAATCTGGTCTGTTCTGTCACAGTCCATGCAATGACCTATGTGTTGGGGGGAGAGAGGGAGACAAGAGCTAAGACCAGGAAGGACTCTGATGGCCACCCAGCAGAAGGCCTTCTTTGTCCTGCTGTAGATACACTTTCATGACTTGCAAACATTCCATGTTCTTTTATCACAGGCTGCTTTCCAGCGACATTTTGCCTGGGGTGGAATTAGAAGGTCATGATTAGAATTCCTCACCTCCTCTAGTGCTGTCTGCAGGCTCTGGCCATGAATAATGGGTAAGTGTCTTGGTGAGGGAGTCTCTGTGTCAAGTGTTGGGGTGCCTGGGCCCCCTGGAGCTTTCATGGAGTCCAAGTGGGTGTACAGGCCCAAGATGCCAGAATCCGCCAAAAGAATGTAAGCTAAACAGATGCCACACACACATTCCATTTGGGGGTGAAGGAAGCATTTGAGAATCCTTTGAGGGATGGTGAGGACGAAGGCCACATGGAGGGAGCTTGCTGGATAAGGCTCGGGGGAAATTGGCTCTCTGAGCAGGGCCCTAAAGCCCTGAAGCCCTAAAAGCCTCTCAACTTTCTGGTACTGTGACTGACACGCTGCTCAGCCTCTTGGAGCTCAGTTTCTTCTTTTCTAAAAACAGTGTCCTCATCACAAGGCTATTGTGAGGACCGAGAGTGTTAATCTATGCAAAGTGGCAAGAACAGTGCCTGGCCCACGGTTAGCGACTTTTAGAGTGCTGGTTAAAGAGAAATACTATATAAAACAAGCATCTGCCTGTCAGACGGGCTTTTGTCCTCCCTGTATTCACCCTCAACCTCAGGTTCAGCTGTTGGTGGGGGAGAGGGCCTAGACGCCCACAGTTTATATCTCTGTGATTTCACTAGGGGGTAGTCTGGCTCTGGTTCAATTTGGCACCAGCCCACAGGGTAGATTCCTGCTAAGAGCCCCACGCATCGACACAAGGAGGGAGTGGGGGGACGGTGTGTTCACTTGGACATGATCGTGAAAAGAAATGTCATTTGTGCTGAAAAGATGGACTCTCTTCATGGGATGGTATGCAGCCGCAATGGGTGTAAGGTTCTAGTCCCCTTATGTGTTGAAATTTTGGCCAACACTGAGAACAGCCCTTCCAAGGCCTGAGCTGGTGATCTGAAACCCCATCCCCTTTGCTCACTTTCAAGGAGCAATGTGAGACTTAATTACATGGGAGGAATGTCTGGCCCTGGCTGCCAGAGGCTCCCGCTTTCTTCCTGCCATTTCTGGAAGGGAGCATCTCAGCTCTCAGTGACTGCTACACACAAAGTCATACTGGGCAAAGAGAAGTGACCTCTGCATTTTTCACACACAACTCAGGAGTACTGCTTCTGAGTACCTCTTGCAAACTCACATGCAAGCAACAAAAGAAACAAAACATGGCCAAGACCACTTTAAATCATTTCTAATGGCCTTAGGCTCTACTGATTTGGAAATGGAAGTGAATTGGACAGAAAAATTCAGAAGGGAGGTCCGATGTGATGGTTAGAGGGTGTCTGAACAGTGGCATTGAGGACAAAATCTCCAATCGGAAAAAAAAAATGGGCAAAGGTTTGCACAGAGTCTCCATCAAAGAAGATACTGGATGGCAAGTAAGCACGTGAAAAGATGCTCACCATCATGACTCATCAGGGATCATGCAAATTAGAACCACAGTGAGGTGGCCCCCACACTCATTAGAATGGCTAAGACTGGAACAAAAGGAAACCAGTAATATCCAGTGCCGACGAAGATGAAGAGCGTCTGCAGCCTCACATAGTATGGGGAATACAAAATGGTTCAGGTATGTTGAAAACCTGCTGGCATGTTCTTACTAATGAACTCACCATACAACCCAGCAATCCCACTCCTACGTGATCCACCCAAGCAAAATGAAAGCGGAAGTTCACACAAAGACCCGTGATGGATCTGTGCACGTTATCATCTGTGTTACACCAGCCAAGGGGATGCAGCCACTGAGGCAGCACGTGATTCTCCCCAGTATTCAGTTACCTGTCCTGTAAAAAGCTCTATATTTGGGGCAGAACTGATCACATTTTTAGCTCTGGGCAGAAGAAGAAAATGGGTGGGTGGTTCTTGATTACTTTAAGCTGACTGGGGTTCCTTTGCCACAGTGACTGGTTCAGGGATGGTTCAGTGGCCCAATTTGGCCCACTGAGATTTTTGTTGGATCATGCCAGGTGGGGGATGAGAGGTAGGGTGGGTGGGGAGACATTCTCCTTCATTCTGGTCAATGTGTGTGAAACCACTATGGTCATCTTTTGCCTTGAAGGATAGTCTGAGGAAGGAGTCAGAGAAGTTTAGCTATAAGAGAATCCCAGAAAGTGGGCTGGAGCCCTGAGCAAACCATGCTTGATGTCCATTTTCCTCTGTAGTTTTCATAGACAACGATAAATTCCCTTCATTTAGAAAGCCAGTTAGAGGTGGGGACTTTTTGTCACCTGAAACTGAAAGCCTCTTAATTGATCTACACGTGGGTCTAGGAATGGACCTGATTTCAGGAGATCATTTCAAGGACGTAGAATAAGCCAGAGACAAGTGCCGTAAGCCAAAGGCCAAGCTAAGGAAGAGATCTGGGACGAGGATGCAGAGGCTGTCAAGAAGGAGCATTGCAGAGGCGGGTGGGTGACTTCAATGGGACACGGGGCCCGAGACAAGTATGTGTCGGGGAAAGATCAGGTATGGAGCACTGTCCGTACCCGGCCTTGAAGGAGCAGTGGGAATGGCCAGGGAAAAGAAATGACCAGGAAACAGTGAGGGCAGACAGCCAGTTATAGGACTGGGGTATCAAGTGGGGAGAGTTCATGCTGCCTGGGCCAACTGCCCAGCGAGGGCTGCCTCTTGCCCAAGGCCAAGCTTCGTCCATGAATTTGAGCTGAGCTGAGCCTGCAGATGGGGCTCAAGCAGGTACATCTGCTCTTCCGAGTTCAGTTGGTCTCAAACTAGGGCTCGGGATCTGCCTTCGAGCAAGGTCTTCCTTAGGCAGGTGGCTTGTTGATGTCACTAGGAGAAATTCTTATTTCACTGGAAGGTGACAGATCCAGGGACTGCTCCAGATAGACCCGGCCCTGGCCTTTGTTTCCTCCCACACCACCAATTATCTTCTCCTACTCACTGAATCAAAGAGTAAATCAACTTTCCCCTTTGGATCACTCATTCTCCCTCATGTACTTCCATCTTCCCTTCTAGGCCCGTTTTCAGGAATGTGTGTGGGGCTTTTCAGTCTCACCTGTTTAGTCCCTCGGCCTCTTGGGGAATCTGGATGCTTCCCAAAACTGGAACATGGCTAAGCCATGTGTCAGATTTTGTCTGGAGAACGACAAGCAAGGAACCAAGGTGGACAGTGTAAACCGGGGTGGTCTGTGGGTCTCTTACTGTATTTATCAGCCTGAATCCTCCAATCTGTTTAGTGGAAGTGAAAGTCCAGTGGTAGATGATGCCATCTTTTTTTTTTTTTTAAGATTTTATTTATTTATTTGACAGAAAGAGAGAGACAGTGAGAGAGGGAATACAAGCAGGGGCAGAGGGAGAAGCAGGCTTCCCGTGGAGTGGGGAGCCCGATGCGGGGCTCGATCCTAGGACCCTGGGATCATGACCTGAGCCGAAGGCAGATGTTTAATGACTGAGCCACCCAGGTGCCCCGATGCCATCTGATTATAAGAGAATCTTCTAGCTGAGCACTGGTTGGGCTGAGCACTTCCAGCGCCCATGCCAGGGCACCACCATTGTGCAGACAGCTCCCTTCTTTGCATTGCTCCCAGCTCCTACTCTATGCACTTCTAGAGAACACAGAAATACTAGAGATAACGATAATAATGCAATAACAACATCTGGGGAGTTTTAAGTCATAGGCTCCCCAGGAGGAAGGAGAGTGGATTTTCCAGTTAGCGATGTGGGTTCCAATCCAGGCTTCACCAGCTCAAGGTAGCCCCTCTTGCACCCAGGTACCCTCTTCCTTGCTGTAAACGATGATAATACTGTCTTAAAACTCAGTAGGTGTATTTCTACAAACATTTATAAAGCACACTGTGGTGCCTGCACACTGCAGAAGTTCAATAAATGAGAGTGGGGGTTGTTTACATAGATATAAAACCACATTGAAATTATATGTATTACATATATAATATGTATTATATATATATATATATAATTTCAATCCGGTTTTTCTGATTTTTCTCCATTTTTCTGCTGAAATTCTCCATCCATTCATTTATTTTTTCCCATATGTCCCTACTTAAGATAGATATTTTAAATTCTTTTCCGCTAATTCTTGTATCGGTATCATCTGTGGTTTGCTTCTGCTGCTGCTTTCCCTTGTTTATGAGTCCTATTCCCGCCTCCTCACAGGTTTTGGATTTTATTATTGCATTCTGGAAATTATATACAGAAGAAAAGTGAGAATTGAAGACTAATACTGATCTTCCTCACCCCCGAAATGTCAAGTTCTGCTCTCATCTGTTAGCTAAAGCAAGGAAGTGATTATTCAGATTTCAGCAACTGTTCATTTGACTGGGAGTGAACGGTGGGTCACTCGTGGTCAGCTCCACCTCCCTCACCCAGCTTCTGCAGGAAGGGCTAGTCTCTTCGTTTTTAAGGTTGGATTTGGGATTCCTCGATTTTGGGGACTGGGAGGATGTGAGAGATGGCACAGATGAAATGATCTCTTTCTGCTTCTCAGTCCTGCCTTCACTTGTGTTTTTCCCAGCAAATTTGGGGTGGGGTGGGGAGAACTACTCTCCTCTTTTGAGCAAATTATTAGTATATGTGGCAGTCTTTCAGACACCAGGACACCCCCACTATCTCCAGCACCTCCAGTATCTCACCCAGCTCCATCTCTACCCTGCAATGATCTGGATCTTCACAGCCTTCTGCTCTCCCTGCATCCAGACCTACCAGGACTCGGCTCACTGACAGAGGGCTCCTCTCTCTGGAAGTTAGCTCATCAAGTCTCGCCTGACTCCACTGTTCTCTGATGGTCTCATACACAAGTATGATTTTTATATTTTCCAGATTGGTTTTTGGTGTCCCCATGGGAGCCAAGGACTTCTGTGTCCTAACTGGAAGCAGCGAGTGCCTAGAACAGTAGCTGTTATTTTTAGCACCAGAGGAAACTCCCTAAATGCAAGACGTCTGGCCGTGAACTCCTAATAGCCAGGCCAGTGCCGAAGCTTGTGTTTCATCCAGGAGAGTTGAAAATGAGACCGAGTAGGTGGCTTATCTTTAAAGGCTTAGTCGAGTTTCTAGCAAATGCTTTATGGGCCGCACTCCTGTCTTCCTACCTTTACCATTTCGGGTCCTTCCAGGGCCCAGCCTCTATGTCTCTTAGTTTGGGGGTTTTCTCCAAAAGTCATCCCTGCCCATGTCCAGCAGGAGCAGTCCTTACCAACGACTGGTGGAGGCTGGTGGTACACATCCCGACTCCCTTTCCCTTGGGTTGGATACCTTAGAGACCTGTGTTCTAGACAGTCTCTCATTCCTCCAGAAGTAAATCTCAGCTGCCCATAGCAGTAACTTATTTGTTAAGTACACTTTCCTTGGCTAGTTTCTCTTCCTGGCCTCACTGACTCCCTCCCTGGCATGTCCTGGGGTCACCTTTCAGATCAACTACCTGCCTTGGAACTGTTGCTTAGATTCTCCTGTGGAAACCCAACTGGAGGGAGGTTTCAATTCAGATGTGCAACCTCTGGGTGCTACTTGGGTTTATGTACAGGGGCCAACACGGACAGGGTGTTATTTGGAGAAAGGTGAAGTTGGCCAAGGTTAGATGGACCTCGCCAGGGAACATCAGGCATGTTTTGAGAATGCCAGGACAGCTGATGCTGGAGTTCTTTATTATAAACTAGAGCCATCTGCCAACCTGTAATAACTGGAATATGAACATCTTAATCTGGGATGCACTTAAATGGTTTACTTTCTCTTTGTGGTTATGTCTTTAAAGACTAACATGCGCTGGATGGTGGGTTTAAATTCTTAAGTACATTGTTTCGCAAAATTGGCATGAAGTTCTTGCCACACAATATGCAAAATGCATTAGTGTTTGTACCGAGAGTTTGGTGTTCTGTTATTATTTTTTGTTTTTAAATAAAGCTAGCTTGCAGGACCACAGCCCTGTACATGTCTTGTGGGGATGCCAAGAACTGCTCTAAAAGCCACTTTCTAAGAAGCAATTTTCTTCTTGTCCCATAAAACTCCCCAAAGCACCTTAGGCGAACACCAGAGTGCTGGGTATGTTTGCAAACTGCAAATACGGCAGACATTTAATTACACTGAATTCATCAGAACCCTAATTGAGACAGGAACTCAAACCTTACTGCTTAATTACTTTGATTTCAGATGAGTAACAGACTTGGTCATGAGCAGCCCTTCAGGCCGGAATACATTAGAAAGAGGCCTGTGGGCACTCTCGGGGAATTCTCCCAGCCAAATGAAAGTGTGGGGCCACATCAATAACCATGCTAAGTGAGACCCATGATTGGATTTATTAATCAGTTCAATTCCCAGTATCCATCCCTTGCTGCGGTGTTCCACAGCACCGGCCCCAACACCTGGGAATGTTTCTCCATGTGTAAGGCAGGATTCATTTCTCACCGATTTTTCCCTTCCCTCTCACTGATGAGACAGCACGGAAGCGAAGCCCGGTCCTCTGAGATCGTTCTTCTATCCACATCTTCCCATTTTGATTTTCATTTAGAAGACCTTCTCTCTGACCTTCCCTTCCTTTCCCAGCTGGCACCCCAGGGATGTTCCACTAGTTAGGAGTTTCCACCAACTTCTTGGACAAATGATTACAGAGACTTTTGGTGGGATTTGGAGGTGAGGACCACGTGGATCATTATTCTTCTGAGAGCCAATAGGTGGCATCTTCTATTGAGTATTTACCGGGTGGGCTGACTCCTGCTTAATGCTGAACCTGTTCTGTTTCACTGGTATAGCAATGCTAGGTGGTAGGTGGGCTTACACCGACCTGCTCCACAGATTTGAAATCAGGCTCAGAGGAGTGAAAAAGTCACGTCTTCAGGATTTCATGGCCAGCAAAGGGCAGAGTTGGGATTCAAACTCAGGCCAGCCTGAGTCCCAGACCCATGTTCTTTCCAAAACATAATTTTCCTCCCTCTGCAAAGACTTCCGGGATTCTACAAATGGCTGGAAGAAGAGAGGGGGATGACCTTAGCAATCTCCAAGTGGGCACAAGACAAGGAAAAACAGAAGGAAGTGCTGGCGTGCAGAATCATCACATGGGCGACTTCTAACATCACTGTGACGGCGACTTCTCTCCGTGAGATGAGCTTGCAAATGCCTTCCAGAGGGAGGAAAGTGACTGAGCCCAGCACATGCTGAAGTTCAGGAAGCAATCGGCCTTTTAAGCAGGTGTTCTAACCAAGCTAGTGATTAACCGCATTGCTAATAAATTATGAATACAAATGAATGCAAGCCACTTCATATGTAATTAGTTGCCTGGCATTTACGAGGTACCTCCCAGTCATTTGTTTCATTTCTTTACGTGACTTCTCCCCCTTTGGGCTCGCCTTTCCATCAAGGCGCAGGTACAAATGACTAATGCACTAATGACAACACAGATAACGGCTGGGCTAATAATCATCCTGCTAATGGTGACAATGCTAATTAAGAGAGTGTGAACGGCAACAGCCTCTTCTGCAGGATGTGACTATTCATCTCCGCAGGGCAACGAGAAGACGGCCGACAAGACGAGATCCACGCGAGCACAAATGGCACCGAAGGCAAAGACAGAGACTTGTTTTTTGGTTTTGGGGTTTTGTGGGTGGTGCACTAACTAAATTTATAAGAGGTCTAAAAAACACCATATTGAGGGTCCACTAAGACTAGAGATGATGGATCAAGGATGAGAAAAAAGAAAATGTCAGTCTAGCAAGTTGGGCAGAACTCAGCCACCACATATGGACACACCTATGGGCTCTGGAGCCCATTCCTGGTGAGATCGAGGTGTCCCTCTGCCAACCCATCAGGCAACCTGAACAAATCAATGGGCATGAATTGATGGCAGTTAGAAATGGGCAGTGGAGAACAGCAACGGTGTCCCGGGTGCCTCCTGCAGACTCACCAGTCTGTGTTAGGGAGACGCGCAGGGTGGGCACCCCTGGCCTGCTGACTGGACAGCACAGGGGCCCAGAAAAGGGTGTGGAAGGAGGTTCAAAGGTGCTTTCTTTAGCCTTCAAACCAGCCAACCACTTCTAGCAGGACTCTGTGTGTCCTCCACAGTGACGGAGCTGGTTAGGATCACCAGGCTCCTCAATAATGCAAGCAGAGAGCTCTAAAAAGGTGTCTAGAAGGTGCTTTTCCTAAAAGATATTCAAAGCCTGGGTGTCTGGGCAGAGCTCAGGATCAAAGTCCTATAAGGGGATGAGGACGTCGGAGTTGGCAAACCCGTGAGTACCTCAGCATCGCCTGGGCCACCAGTGAGCCTTGCACTTACATGGCTTCTGGGTGTCTCCCCAAGGCTTTCCAAAACAGACACCAGACCCTAGAAGTGGAACAGCCTCCAGAGACAAAGCGCAGGCATGCAAAGCCCCTCAGGATCCCAAAACGAAGCTAAAGGAACCATGAAAATAAATTGCTTAATGGCTACTTGCAAAACCGTCCAACGCTGTGACAGCCATGAACGGTTTTTAGCAGAAAACAAAAATCTGTCGTTTCCTCCCCCTCTTTCTATTGCCAGTAAGGCAAAACCATGCCTTAAATTGTTTTAGGTCATTCGAGTTCAGATCATGACATTCAAAATGAGCTTGACACCCTCAGATTCATAGCCTGCACCTTCAGGCTGGTTAATTATTTATGTGGACCTGGGAGCTCTGTATGCCGTCAAGATGGAGACCAAACAATGGTGCCTGACAGTTTCCAGTCCCAGTTGGGCACCCTCCTGGGGTGTGAGATCCCATGTCCAAGGCTGCCTGAGGCCGCTGGTCCCTGTGTTGACGGCACTCCCACCCCACCTCCATGCTGTCCCCTCGGACCCATGCCATGTCCCGCCGCCGGCCTCACCTGCCCAGCAAAGAGCCCGCAGACACCGATGATGCACAGGATATTAAACACTGCAGAGCCCACGATGGTCCCGACTCCCACGTCGCCCTTGGTGATGAAGACCCCTGAAACAGACCTGATGTCAACCTGGTTGTTGTGGCCACTCTAATGCAGGCATCGGGGGGCTTCCACAAGTGTCAGCTAGACCGTTCTCAGGGTCCACGGGAAAACAGCCGAGGATGGGAGAGAGTTTTAAAATCTGCATTGGGGCTATTGTTCCACGGGGGCATTGGCACAAGAACTGGGACACGTTTGTGCCAAGTGAAAGTGTCACTTAAGTAAAAGAATAACAGCAACCACAGTGGGGCAGGAAGATGGGTGTTCTGCTTCTTGGGGTCTTGAGAGTTTTATTTCCTATTAGCCAAACTGCTGCAAAGCTGTGTGTCCCCACCGCCTTTGTCTGTAAGAGACGGCAGGGCTGAGATGTCCCCAGGTCATCACCTACCTATGACGGATGTGAACAGCTCTGGGGCCGAACTTCCTGCTGCCATGAATGTGGCCCCGGCGACATCTTCACTGAGGTGCAGGCGCTACAGAGGAGCAAGGACAAAGCACAGGTGAGTTGGGATTCCCCTGAGAACAGAGGCGATCAGGACTCCTCGTGAGCTCGGGGCCTCCCAGAACCGTCCCCCTCCCACAGCTTGGCCTTTCTTGCACCATCCCCTGCTGGGACACAGCTCCCCTGGCCTTCCTCCTCAGGGGCAGGATCAGGGATAGGGCTCCATAGCTCTGTGAGTTAAAGATTCTTGACAAGATCTAGGAATCCCCAACCCAGGAGCCGTGGGCGGTGTGCAGATGACAGGGAGGAGTGGGGTGGGCTGGTGCGAGGCACGGTGGGCATCCATCTCCTTTCTAAAGGCTATGTCACCCACTTCCTCCATGTTGCCAAATAGCCTTACTTCTTTAAGGATGCCCATCCACATTTTTATTCAAAACATCTTGATTTTTTCCCCTAATACCATGCCTATCATAGGCTAAATGAGGTTCCTGGTAATCAGTTTGCAAGTCTTGATTCTAGGAGGTTATAGTGGCTTTGGGGGTTGGAGGGATCACCCTCCTGCTACTACTCAAACCTACTGCTAATCACTAATGCAGTCTTGAAGCCTTGGGGTTGGCAGAATGGGGGGGCAGTGAGATTGAGACTGAGTGGAAAGGATGAGGAGCACCGCCAAGATGTTCTCTACAATGAACCCTCCGGGTAACCCTGTCTGTAAATCCAAAAGGTGATCTACAAGAAGATGAGACAAATTATATATATATTCATATATATATGTATATATATATGTTTATACATGTATATATATATGTATATATATACATGTATGTGTGTATATATATATATATATATATATATATATATATATATATATATATATATATAAAATTGAGGCTGGTTAGCATGTTTAGCCTTTCTGCATTCAGTCAGGATCCAGTATGTAAGCTGCTGGCTGTCAGTAACTAGCCAGTTCCCTGCTGGCTCCCAGCCAGGAGAGGCTAGTCTCGAATGACAGAGTCCCTCTTCCCAGCGCAGGGGCAGCTGCACTTCCTTGCTCCGCCATGGAGAGGCAGCATGGCCTCGGCATAGGTCCCTGGCTCCGCAGACCAGCAACAGGCTGCAGTGGGAACCCTAATGGAGCACTTTGAACTGGAGTCCTGGAGATCCCTCACTCCGGACTGAACAGCTCAACTTCACATGTGGTTCTGAGAAGACTCTAAGAGGTGCTCATACCTCGAGCCAAGAGGTGTGGCTGGGAGGGGTGCAGGTGAGACCCCGGACAGGGAGTCTCTGAAGGTAACCTAACACAGAGCTCGCATTTCTTGGGGGTTGGTCAAGACTTGAGCTGTGAACCTGGGACTGCTGTGTCTGTTCCAGCTTGGGGGTCCCTGATGAGCATTAGACATAGAGTCCACACCCTGAGCTCATTTCCAGTTCCTCTCTCTCTCCTTCAAACATTGAGTTTGCTTCTTCCCCCATGTTTCCTTATATCCCCTCCTTTCTCATTCCTAATTCACCTGGGCTCTGGCAACACCTTGCTGGATGTTCTGAATCACCAGCTAGAGAGGGGTAGGGTCTTTCTGCCTCTGGACACCTCTGTCTATAAGAACATAGTTGTCAAGAGCCTTCCCAGCTCCCTTCTGAGTGCTGGTAACCACTGATGTCCCAGCCTCGCCTTCCCCAGGGTTCCCCAGAGGCTGATTTCAGCCCTGGGTTCTCCTCCCTTGGTCCCAGAGCTCAGACTTTTCTTGGCACAAATATCCTGCCTTGAAATGTGTTGCCTTGAAATGTGAAAAATGCCTCCAAGGGCTGCTCCCATCCTGTCCTTGCACAAGCCCCCCCCCCCCCAGTCAAGTTCTCCTTCCCCTTTCCTCTCTCTCTACTTTCCAACTTCCCAGAACTTCATCCAGCCCCCGGTGTGCCTCACACCCTGGAGCTGCTCTGTACCCTATGGCCCATGGATGGCAAGGACCATGCTCTGTCTTGTCCCATTTCCTCTCCAAGCGGGTGTGCTCACAGGTGCTATGGATTTCCTCTGCGGAGCAGAACACCTCCTGACAAGACTATGTCCATACCTAGAGCAGGGTCATAAATTTGCTATAAAAAAGTTGTGTGGGAAAGAGAGTAGTTTGCTTTGCATAGTGAATAGAGCACCAAGTGGTAGTATTTCACAGATCACAAATGACCCCGCTGACAGATGCCTCACCGCCTCCTCTCCTGCTATATAAGGTGACCCTGTGCTCAGGTGACATTGCCTGGGACAAAAGACTCCCGCATGTGCCCACTGTCCATCTCAGATGTCACCTCATCACTCTCCTTCTCCTTCCACCCAATAAAGGAACCTCCTCCTGAGGCCCCTCCAGGCTTCTGTGTCCCAATTCCCATTCATTCATTCATTCATTTTTTTTAAAGTACAAAAACCAAACAGATTTCCAGGATGTAGAAGAAGCTGCTTAAGTGAGCAATCTCTGAGGTTTCTGGACCAACAGCCCCAGCATCACCTGAGTACTTCACAGCAATGCAACTTGGGTCCTCTGCTGCCCCCCAAGAACTAATGACTCAGACATTTGGGGGTCGGGTTGTGGAGGGGAGGGAAGGGGAAGGATGACCAAGTCTGAGAACTACATGAGGACATGAGTCCCAGATGGGAGGCGTGTCTGGGAAAGAGCCTTTCGGAAAACAGGATTCTGAATTAAAAATAAAATAAAGTGGAACGCTTCCAGATAAAGGAAACTACATTTCAAAACAGACGGAGATGAAAGAGGCGAGAGTATGAAAGTGTTCTAAATACGCTGAATATTTTTTGATGAAAGGGCTGTCACTTGGTCTTCAACCTGGCATTTCCCGGGCTGAGTGAGAACAGAGTCCCTCTCCTGTTCTCTGTGGCCAGTTCTTTGATCATCTCCCTTCTTGGGCCTCTGCTTAGAGCATTTCTGCATGTGTACAGAGGGGTATAGTGGTGGAAGTGTGTGGCTGAAGACCTCCTGCTCTGCCAGGACCCCACGAGGGATGTCACAGATGTGGAAGGAAACAGAGGAGGGGAAGATGGGGAACACAGAGGGAGAAAGCAGGATTTAAAAGAGGAAAAGAGAACAGGGAAGTAGGACACAAAGAGCACCACGAATTGCTGAACAGAACAGGGAGAGCTGGCCACAGAGATGAAAGCCCAACTATGGATCAGTACCCTGATGTTCTAGACGGACCGATGGAGCTTTCGTGCTAATACTGCTGGTCACTCAGAAGCACGCTGATGCCTGGTGTTCCCACCCAGGTGGCATGGAGGGCTCCCCAGGACCTCGGTGCAGGGGGCTGAGGCAGCACAGTTGCATCACCTGCCCAGACATGCTGAGAATATAAGGCACATACCTCACAGATCTTTTCCAAGGAGGGGACGAAGAAGTCGTCACACACAATGGCCAGTGCGTAGAACATGTACATGGCCTGGAAGAGAGGAAAGAAGGGGTTAAAGTCAGAGTCAAGACAGAGCCATAGGGTGAGGGCCTGGCTACCCTCTGTTTCAGTAACACTCTCTGGCATCATGGATGCAACATCTGAAAGTACAAAGACTGCAATGCCTGGGAGGCCCTCCATGATATCACCCCTCTGACCTCATCATCTACCACTCTCCCCTTTGTCTGCCAAACATACTATAGATGCCTGCCTCAGGGACTTTGCACCGGCTGTTCCCTCTGCTCAAAGCATGCCTCCCTCAGATGACCTTGGCTCACTCCATCATGTCCTTCAAGTCCCTGGTTCAGTGTCAACCTAAGCAAGGGTCCTTGGACTCCCTTCCCTCCCATTTCTCTCTATCCACTTTATCCTGATTTGTTTTCCTTGACATATTAATTTGTTTGTTGTCTGTCTTCCTCACTAGAAGTCCATGAGGATATGAACTTTATCTATTTTATTTATCCCCAGCACTGCACACAGTACATAGTAGGTACTCAATAAATATATGTGCAATGAAGGAATAAATAAATGAATACTTCAACTGAGGCTGTTCACTGTGCTGTTCCCTGCAGGACAGACTCTGCAATCTTGCTTCCTGTCAGCTCTGACCAGGGAAAACCCTGGAATTCTACTGTTTGGCTATAAATTACCTCTCTACTTGTTTAACTCCAAGTTTCTTCTCTAATTAATAAAGTCTTATTTGGATTCCACTGTTGGTTGACCAGCTAGCATCCATCTTCCACTCCTTCCCAAAGGGACTCCAGTTTCATCCCAATATCCACCATATCCCCTGGGAGGGTGGCCCCACCCTTTCCTCCAGGAGTAGATACTGACTAGACAATCACTGTGCAGTGTTTCCCACTGATGGCTTCTGGTTCAGAGGTGGACACACGATCTGGACTGGCCCAATGAGATGGCCAGAAAGGTATAGTCCTTGCCAGGGGGTGCCATTTCTCAACCTCTAGCACTGGTTATGGACAAGGAAGCTGGGAGTTCTGACTTCCCCTGGCAGCCATATTGAGGGAAATCAGACATGAGATGAAGCTGACCCTGAGTAACTTAATGGCATCATCAAGCCATTGAGCATATGTGGCCAGAGCACGAATGCCTTTGGGCATTCAGGCCAGTCTGATTTGGAGTTTTCCTGTTACTTGAAGCCCAAAGCATCGAGTGGGTACAGCAGCTCATCCTTTAAGTTCCAGCATCCTCAGCAGTGACAACACTTTCATGTTTTCATTTCTCAACATCTTTTCCTTTTGAGAACTACTCTACCAGATAGACCTTCAGTCATACACTCCCAGACCCCCTCCGCACAGGGTGCAGACACAAGACCAGGCTAGCCACCAGGACTTCCCATTCTGTGTCACACAGTGGTGGGTGGGCAAAAGGTCTGTAAGGGGCCAAGGAGGGATTGACTGAGAAACTGGGAGAGGGGCTCTCTCCTTATGAGATATAAACATTACCCAAGTCTGGAGCTGCTGGAGGCAGCAGCCATGTAGAGAGAGCTTGCCCAAGAATGCAGCTCCTGTAGTATGAAGACCATTGAAGAGATGGGACAGACAGACACACCCACACACAGATACACACATACAGACATATACATTCACAAAGACAGACAGACAGACAGACAGACACACACACACACACACACACACACACACACACACACACACACACAGGTGCTCAACGATACCACATGAACTCTGGACCCAGCTCAGTCTGAAGCCAAAGTTGACTTTCCAATTTCAGGAGCCAATAATATGCCTTTTACACTTCAAATGACTCGAGTGGAGTTTCTGTCACTCATAGCTGTCCTTCATGAAGACTTCTGTAGCAACCCAAGCATGAAATGATCTCTCTGGCCTCTGACTCTTGGTTGTTGCTCTAATTTAGCCATCCCTCCACTACTCTATGAACAAGTTTTCCTTTTCACACATATGTGGTTGGGCTCTCTGACCAGACTGTAAGATTCTAAAATGCATCTTACCACTTGATTATATGGAAATATCAGACGAGTACACAAAAACATATGCAGCGGGGATATTCTTTCCAGAATGCTGACTATGATAAATTATCAAAACCTAACAAAATATACAATAGGGGATTGGTTATATAAACTGTGGTTCATCATTCAATGAAATCCTGCAAAAAGAGATTATTTAAGTCCACAGTTAACAAGAAAAGGCATTTACAACACATTGCTAAATGAAAAATACTGTAAAACAGTGTGTACAACCTCTTTTGGGGTATTATCTATTGTATAAACACACACACACACACTTGCAAAAGAATATTTGCAAGTAAGAGTTCGTAAGATCATAAATCAAAATAGCTTCTCCCTCTGTTAGTGTGACTCTGTTTTTATAATTCCTATCTATATTTTCTGTTTGTTCACCTTGAATTTGTATTTTTTGTGTGAATTTTGTAGGTGGTGGAGACTTTACAACAAGGATTCTATCTTACATGTTTCTAATTTCCAAGGAGCTTGGGATGTCTGGCATGCAGAGAAGCCTTAAAAATAACTTTTATTGATTTGTCTATTCATAAACTGTACAAAATTATTTGTGGATTTCTGGGGAAAGAAAATGTCAATTAAAAAAATTAATGCTATATTTACAGCTTGCGGATGAGTGAGAATATATATTTCCAAGTGACAAATGGACTCGGCCCCCCTTTTGCTGTATGACTTGGCTGATCCAATGATATGTGGGCTTTATCATTATCTTGAAAGGACAGCCAGATGCAGTAATTGGAATACAGAATTGCACATTTGTGAATTAAGATAGATCTAAATAAATTGTCTAAAGCTGCCATACTCAACTCACTGAAACAGCCAAGTCTATAAATCATCTCTTTAAGACTATATTCCAATATTATGCATTGATCCTGTTGTGAAGCAAGGAGCTCCATCTAACATATTGCAAATCAACACTTGGATTGGGTTGAGATGTGAAGACGTCTCCCAGGCTTTCAAGGGTGATGACTATCACATTAATTCCCCTGCACAGGGGAGTGTGAGATGGGGATGCCACCCTGGATCTGATGCCCCTCTGGCCACCTGGAGGGGCATGCCAGGTGATGGGGCTCCTTTCCAGCCATAGAGCACCTATTGGCCTGCCACTCTGCTTACAAGAAACTCTGCTCTAATTCCTGCCATGTTACCCACTGGAAATCAGGTTCCCACTAGAAAAACAAATAAAATAGAACAAAGTATTAATGGGAGAAGGTGCTGTGCAGGTAGAGAGGTAGGAAGGAAAAGGAAACCACTACCTTCTGCTCAATTTTACTATGAACCTAAAAATGCTCTAAAAAAGGGTCTACTACTAGTACTAAGAAATTAAAAAAAAATCTAAACAGAACAAAGAAATGAAACAAATATACAAAGTCAACCTTGAAGATACAACCTTGAAGAACCTTCAACTTTGAAGAAAGTCTGATGATATTGATAGTTCCATCAATACCACTGGCCTGAATATTTTAGAGTGAGGCACTTTTGCATGAAGTTGGCCATTCCTCTATTTCCAAAGGATACAATGATTGGTGATAATGACTAATAACAATACTGTTAACATTTGCTACTATTTGTTGGGTCAGGAATGGCGGGTACATTTATGAGGACTGTCTACGTCTTTTCTCTAACTCCTGCGGGAAGCAGGGAGTTACTGACCCCATTTCCCAGATACCTCTGAGAGTATGGTAGCTTGTTCAAGGACACACAGATGGCAAATGGCAGGCGTTGGATGTGACCCCAGGACTCTCTGAGTCTTTCCACTGAGCCCAGGTGCGCCCCCCCCCCAACAGGGGCCATTCCTGAACTGCTGCCCAATCGACACCTTCTATTTTCAGTTGGCCTACGAATAAGCTGACCTCTCCAACTACACAAAGGGAGGGATGGTTTCGGAATCCCAGCCATCCACGTCTGGGGGCTGCTGGTCGGGAGTCACTTTGTTATTTTTTTATATGCTCTTTCTTATTTTTTTATTTCACAAGCTTAACTTTGATTACCTACTCACATACAAATATACCATTTACATAAATGTATCAATGTGATCAGCACGAATAGGAGTAAACCTATTTTTTATTTTATTTTATTAATAAAATATTTATTATTTATTTTATTATTTTAAACCTATTTTTCTCATTACATGCTCTTTCTTATTTTTTTATTTTACAAGCTTAATTTTGATTACTTACTCACACACAAATATACCATTCACATAAATGTATCAATGTGATCAGAAAGGAGTAAACCTTAGTTAACCTCTTTATTTGTAGCAGCTTCCTGTTTTCCTCTATATATAAATGGACTATCAACACTGCTGCAATGAACATCTTTAAACATACGTCCTTCTGCATTTCTAGGATAAACTTCCAGATGCTGGAACTGTTGGGTGATGTTCTTTTTTAATATTATTATTTTTACAAGGTGCGCTAAAAAATACAAGACAGACTTAAACCCTTAAAAATGTTTGAGGTGAGCCAATACCCCGGGGCAGCAGATGTGTGGCCGCGCCCCCTGGAATCTGAGCCTGCGGGCTGGCTACAACAACCAGAACAACCACATGTGGGTTGCCTTCCGGAAACGATGAGTGGGGGGTGTGTGCAGAGGAGAGGAGAGGAGGGTCCTCTCCTCTCCAAACTCACTTGGAGGTCCAACTCCAAGCTCATGATCACAGGGCTCCCTCACTTCCCTGGGAACTCATTAGGGCCCTCGCTGTGAGCATCTGTACTTTGGCACTGACTACTTGCTGCCTGGACCATGAACCCTGTTTTAGGTTCAGGTACCTGGCTTCTCTTCTCTTGAAGAGGCCAGCAGCTGTGCTCTTCCCACGTTCGTACCCCGTCTCGGCAGGCTTGCACAGAATGGGGCCCTGTTTATATGAAATGAATGCGTCCAAGCAGGGTGGTGCCCACCGAGCCTGGTGTCACCTTTGGAAGCCATCAAGGGAAATGCCTGCATAGCATTGACTAGCACAGCAGCTGCAAAAGGAGAGGCAGACTGGAGCCTTGGAGGAAGCCCAGGATGGGGTCAAGGACCTCACATCATATCCCACATTGTGACCTTGAGTGACTCCCCTTGCCTCACTTAGCCTTCAACACGAGACCAATCACACCATGCTCTCAAGTTAGTGTATAGGCTACCATGGGGAATATGTGGAAATGGAAGAGCAAAGGGGATTGGGTGTGGCCAGGCACCACACACAGCAACAATAACGCTATGAGGACACGCCCCAGCTAGCCTGCCGGAGGACAAGAGACACGCGGAGCACAGCCAAGTCGCCCTTGTCCCAGCTGAGGCTGTCAGAGATGAGTTGACAAGCAGCTAACCCCCAGATGTGGGTCAACTGATCCCCAAAGTTCAGCTGAACCCCAAAGACCCACAAGCTACATAAATGTTTACTGTCGTATGTCACTGAGGTTAAAGTTCATTTGCTACACGGCATCATTATGGTAACAGGCAACAGATACAGTGACGATGACACAGTCACAGCGAAAACAATAGTGAGAAGCAACCTGCAAGCTCTGACTGACAATATACTCAGCTTTTCTAGTCTCCCTGGAACTAGCCATGATCATATGATGCAGTTTGGGCCAAGGGGAGTAAGGGACAGATGCAACTAAAATGACCCTTTTTTTCTAGCTTTGCACTTGAATGTAATGTCTGGAGTGGCAGCAGCCCTCATATGACCATGAGACAACAAGCAAGAGATATACACCAACATGCAAGGGATGGCAGAGCCCTAAGGATGCCATTCACCAGCTGCTCTAATGCCAGAAACCACCTACCTCTATACTTCTTATTATGTGAGACAAGGAAAAATGAACCCCCATTTGGTTCAGTGGCCATTATTCAGGTTTCCACACTTGCAGCCGTATGCCTTCCTATCTGATTTTTTAAAAAGATTTTATTTATTTATTTATTTATTTGAGAGAGAGCACAAGCAGCGGAGGGGAGGGTGTAGGGAGCAGAGGGAGAGGGACAAGCAGACTCCATGCTGAGGGCACAGCCTGATATGGGGCTCGATCCCACAACCCTGAGTTCATGACCTCAGTCGAAGTCAAGAGGTGGATGCTTAACCTACTGAGCCACTCAGGCACCTCACCCTATCTGATTCTGGACATACATGGTTCATTCTGTTGGGCAAAGTTAGTGAAGGGAGGCCAGAGAAGGCTCCACAGAGGGGAAGTGACCACTGAAGTGGGATTTTGGAAGAAATCATCAGGTGGTTTCGCAGGTTGATTGGGACTAATAAAACTAGAGAAACATTGGCCATAGTGGTTAAACTGGAAAGCACCTAAAGTAACAGGAAATTATCGTGGCCTGTGGCTTAATGGAGGTGAACAGGCTCTAGCTGAAATGTCAATATACATAAGGGCTTCTGAATTGTGAGGGCAAATGTCTCTGAACAGCGCAACATTAACCCCGCTGTTTTATGGGGCATCTACAGTCAGCGGTTTTCACAGCCAATTTCCTTTTACTACATCATCTGCACTCGTGTTGCTCTGTCTTTAATTTCAATGAAGGTGGTGCTGGACAAGCAATTCCTAGGGAAGATCTATAGAACTCTGGCCTTGGTGGAAATTGTTCTAAATCTCTGAGCAAATATGGTCTGAGTACTAAATAAGAAAATATTTCTTTTTCACTTCTTTTTTTTTTTCCCATAGTTTCAAGTGATAATGTATGGTTAAACTTGGGGGGGTGGTATTTCTTTTAAAATCATTTCCCCCCATTTCAGGCTTGGTCTCTAATGGCCCCACGATGCCTTGGTGGGACTGACACACACAGTCACTTTTGGGTTCTGCTACCATGACAGACAACATTCTCCTGGAAATACTCACCCTCTCTGGGGACTAGAGAGAGAAACTCCTAGCTTCACAGTCAGACTAGGATTCTGCATAAGGGGATTTGGGGGAGGGGAGTTGCAGGGAAGAGGAACACAGCAGATGACTCTGCGGGCCCCCTGGTCCTACCATATTCTTTAGGCTTTATTAATTTACAGCGTCTTTTGAATGTCAGAATCTGCCTCAGTTTGCTTGAAGACTTTTCATTTAACCTTACACAAAGAAGTCTGGAAGTGTTAGGGAAAAACTGCCCCCTGGGAGCCCTCTCAACATGACCGATGGGAGTTGGTCTATCAGTATCCCAGGGCCCTTGCCCTCTGGGTGGAGTAACCATCACTGTCTCCCTGGGTTCGCCAGATGCCTAAGCTTCAGGTGCCCATGCTGTTGCAAGCTTGACCACCCATCTTTTATTAGCAATCCTCTGCTCTCTGCCCCACTTCCTACTGCACTACTGATGTTTCTTTCCACCCCCAGAGAGTCACTTGCATTCCAGGCCTCGTCTCAGAGTCTGCTTCTGGGAGAGCCCAAATTAAAACAAGAAGGAAGGGGGTTAAAGAAGATTATGTAAAGAATGAAATGCAGTCTGCAGTCAAGATGGGCCACTCTCAGAAACAACAGTTTTCCAAAAATCCAGAGGGACTAGCATAAGGGCATGTAATTCAAAGACATCCATCTCAGATAAACACATTGCCAGCAACACAGCTAGATAAGGAGCTGGGCTGCCCCACCATGAAGTTCCCCTTTTAGAAAGCCCTGGGTGTCCTAGATGACTGAACGTGTGAGCGACCCTGCTTCTCCCTTCCCATGACCTAATTCCCACTCTTATATTTTAAATTCACCAATAAAGAGTAAACCTATGAAACCCCAGGCATCCCAACCTTGACCCCCATGAAGACAAAGCCCCAGGTTTGCACTCCTTCACCATACCCCCCACTGTGTGGCTCTGCCGTACTGTGTACCCTCCAGAACCCACAAGTAATAAACCTTAGTTTTCCAGAGTTCCCTGATGGTTGTTGCTGAGGGATGCCTTGCATTCATAATAAGAGCCACAAAGGCCAATTCAGCTGCAACATTGGCTTCTGTCAGGGAGATGTCTGTGAGAGCTCACCACAAGTAGTAGGGGTCCAGGTGTGTGCCTCAGGGACCCCCAGAAGATAGCATCAGTATCTGTAGGTTGAGACCAACACAAAACAGGGACTCTATCCCTCAGTCCCATCCCCACAGTTGTTTTGTCAGTTGGCACTGTGAAGGTCGTTGAAACAACGGTCAACTGAAAGGGTTTCTCTTGCAGGAACTCAAATGCTAAAGGAAAAGAGTATGCTAATGCACCTGTTCCATTAGCATAACTCTTACAATTATGTTACTTGAAGGAGTTTTATGATGGCCATATAAAGCCCAGAGCTAATCAGTGTTCTTGGAAGTCACCACATTGGAGTGACTATTTTGGGGCCTTGGGAATGAGATATTTGCCATCTCAGGAGAAATATTTTGGTGGGAAAACAATTGTTTCCCCATGAGTTCTCTTCTCTGTCTCTCTCTTACCCCAGAAGCCTCTTCCATGGTGCTGCTCTGAGATATTGGTTCCTAAGTCCCCGAGGAAGTCATTTATTTCTTTTGGTTGTCAAGTTCTCAAAAAATGGGGGGGGGGGTTATAACTGCCATTTCCCCTCCATATTCATTAAAGGAAAGTTCTGGGGGCAGGTTTCTGTAGCTAAACTGATGCCCACGTGGGCCTTACAGGAAGCTCACTGGTCCCAGGCATACACGTTCTCTGTTGATCTGCATGATGGTACAGGATGGGACACTGGATTTAATCCAGCCTCATAAGTGGGAATCAAGCTTAGTAACTTGGCTCAGGTCACACAGCTAGTAGGTGGTGAAGGCATGATTTAAATGCAGGGGACCTGCCTCCTGAGTCCATGCTCCTAACCACCATGCCACACAGCATCTCAGGAAGAGATGTCTCTTTATTTAAGGAATTGTCCTTTGTATAAGGAATATCTACTTCTCTAACCTGTGCCAGGCTTCAAATCCCCTTCTATGGAGGCCTTCTATGAGATGGGGGCTCTTAAGCAGGGATCCCTGAACCCCAAACCGTACCAGGGAGGACTCAGAACAGCTTGGGAGTTTGTTTATGTGGATGGGAACAAATTGGATCTCTGTTTTCATTAGCCTCCAAGAGGAATCCAGCATTTCCTTCCACTAAGAATATAGGCAATAAGCCACAGTAGTATTGGCCAGACCTGGGACTATGTCCCCAATGGAAATCACAGACCTTTCATATCACATGACCAGCATTGCAGAGACCACATGCATATTTGTCACGACTTCAAAAATAGTTATGAGATCTGATGCTAGATCTTGTATTTAACATATCTACAAAGAATCATGCAGGTTTCTAGATCGCTGTGTGCTTTAAAAGTATACCAGAGTCATCTGGGAAATGCAGACAAAATGAGGGCCTCACAGCCCCACTTCTAGAAGATCTATTTAGCAGGTCTGGGTGGGGGCCCAGGGATCTGCATTTCTAATCAGCACCAGGTGGTTCTGATGCAGGTGGTCCAGGGGTTCCCTGGTCTATTTCTGCAGGCCCCCAGTGGGACCCCTTGAGAGAGAGCTAAGTTCAGGATAGTGGGGAGACTTGGAGCATCTGTCAGAGCCTGTAGGAAAGAGAAGGTCACTCAAAACGGTTTAACCAGAGAGAACTCTTTTTCAACTGCAGAGAGTTTGACGAAAGGCTTACTTACAGTAGTACAGGAAGGGCTAAGAGAATGGACAGAGAAAGCAAGGCACCCAGCACCTAGCAACACAGGAAGCTGTTCCGCTGAAGTGGCCTGAAGGTGCAAGAGGAGGGAACAGGGTTCCCACAGTCTGGTGAGTGGGGATGAGCTGCTCAGCAGGTGGGTTCTCACAGAGGGTGGAGGGAAGCAGCTGCTGCCAGACCTAGAAAGCCAGGAGTGAGCAGGGAAGAAATGCTCCGACCTCTCACTCTCATCCCTCCCCAGAGGTCATCCATAAAGAAAGCCCTTCATTACTTCCTTCCCTCCACTGGGGATTTACGAAGACTCACAATGAAACAAGATGGGATGGGGAAGGAGACAAACCATAAGAGACTCCTAATCTCACAAAATAAACTGAGGGTTACTGGGGGTGGGAGGGTAGGGATAGGGTGGATGGGTATGGACATTGGGGAGGGTTTGTGCTATAGTGAGCGCTGTGAAAGGTGTAAGTCTGATGATTCATAGACCTGTACCCCTGGGGCAAATAATACTAATAATAAAAAAACAGATACAATAAAAGACTGGTAAACACAAATAAGTGTAAGACATCAAAACAGAAGAAAAATAAAAATGCAATTAGGAAGCTGTGATTGGGAAGAAAGAGAACACACATATAGCACCATGCACACCCAGAAATCCTGGGGGGCCTGGGGGACAGGCACATTCTGGCTGGCTAGAACCCATGGCGGCTCCCTGATGTACCCATTCTTGGGGTCATGGGCTGAACTGCTTCCTGGGGTTTGCAGACCATTCCCATTGCTAAATAAGCATTTTTTTTTCTTTTCCTCACATAAGACAGAAGAGAGCAAACCTAGTTGGGGGAGGAGAAGGGCCAAGTTCTCTGAGAGGGAATAGAGCATTCTCTTTATCCATCTCTGGATATAGATATTTAACACATATTATGTATATTTGATTTTTTAAAATTTAATTTTAACTTTTTTATGGTGGAAAAATATACACAATACAATGTTTACCACTTTAACCATTTTCCAGTATACAGTTCAAAGCCATTACATATATTCACATTCAGATCATTATACCACTATCACCACCACCCATTTTCTTTTTTAAAAGATTTTATTTATTTATTTGACAGAGAGAGAGCACAAGTAGGCAGAGAGGCAGGCAGAGAGGGGGAAGCAGGCTCTCCGCTGAGCAGAGAGCCCGACATGGGGCTCGATCCCAGGACCCTGAGATCATGATCTGAGCCGAAGGCAGAGGCTTAATGCACTGAGCCACCCAGGCGCCCCAGCCACCACCCATTTTTGAGAACATTTTCATCTGTCCAAACTGAAATTCTGTACCCATTAAACACTAACTCTTCATTCCCCTACCTTCTCAAGCCCTGGCAACTACCATTTTACTTTCTGTCTCCATGAATTTGACTCTTACAGGTACCTCATCTAAGTGGAATCATACAGTTTTGTCCTCTTGTGACTGGCCTATTTTTCTTAGCATAGTAGTGTCCCCAAGGGTCCTCCACATTGTAACATGTGTCAAAATTTCTTTCCTTAAAAGCTGAATTAATATTCCATTGTATATTCCACTGTGTGAATATCACATTTTGTTTATCTGTTCATCCATGTATGGACACTTGGTTTACTTCCACCTTCTGGCTATGATGAACACAGGTGTACAATGATCTGTTCAAGTCCCAGCTTTCATAGTTTTTGGGTAAATAGCCAGTAGTGGAATTGCTGGATCCTGTAGTGATTCTATGTTTAATTTTCCAAGGAAACTTTATACTGTTTTCCACAGTAGCTGCACCATTTTACAGCCTCACCAACAGAGCATGAGGAGGGTTCCCATTTCTCCACATGCTTGCTAACATTTGCTATTTTCTGGTTTTTGTTTTATTTTGTTTTTTGACAGTAACCATCTGAATGGGTATGAAGTAGTGTGATCATGACAGAGTGTGGGGTTTTGTGAATAAGTTCATATGTGGCAAAAAAGTAAATAAAATCTCCCTGAAGTTCTGCTGTCAGGACAGGAGACAAGTCTGAGTAGAAGAGGAAAAATGTTTCCTTGTTCCCTTGCAGCCTTTACCCCAAGCACACGCCTAACCCTGTAAAGTCTATTAATTCTTTCCAAAGAAGAGCCTCATTTGCAGAATCAGGAATGGTAATTTCCCTACATCTATATGGGCTTCCTTTTCAAAGTCATTTGCAAAGTCTTACACAAGAATAAGCACAGAATCAGGGCTGAGGGGAAATAGTGACAGTGAAGGAAGGGGCGGACTCAGTGAGTGATGACAAATTTGGGCACCTTGGTATTGTCACCAGCTGCCGCCTGACACCATGGCCTCAACTGCCTGCAGAGGCCCACAAAGTGTAGGAATAAGAAAAGTGGATGAGGTGGGGTCTGTGGCTTGCTGGACAGTGGAGGCCCATCTCAGGTGGGCAGCCTGTGCTCTGCCCTAGACAACATTGCATGAGAATATGTGCTCAGTGTCGCCAGAGTTTCTGATTTTCGAAGAAAGAAGCTGCAAATTTGGACTTCAGGTAAAATCTCCTGGTTCTGAGTAATGGAAACTACTGTTGACACTCTGGTTCACCCCTGACTCTCTCCTTTTCTGATTCTGTTCCAGGCACACTGGCTTCCTGGCTTTTCACATTAGTAAACCTGGGGGTTGTACCTCAGGGCCCTTGCACTGGCTGGCCCATTCCCTACCCAGCTGTCCACATGACTCCCTCCTTCAGTTCCTTCACTTTTACTCAAGTATCACCCTCTTCAAACCTACCCTCACCCTGCAACAAACCTCTCCTGCACTTCCCCTCCTCACTGTCCAAACCCTATTCCACTATTTCTTTTTCCACCATGTGGATTAGCTTCTAGCATAATAAACAATTTACTTATTATGTTTATTTTACTGTCTGCCTCCTTCCTTAGAATCTAAGCTCCATGAGGACAGGGGGCTCTTCCTGTCTCATCCTCTGATATATTCCAGGTACCTAGAATAGGGCTGGTACACAGTACATGTTAAGTAAGTACTGAGTGAATGAATGAACGCAACAATTGTAAAGCACTGAGCCAACCAAATGAAACCTGTCAAAGTTAGAATGGTGATCTCAGGTCAGGTCCAACGGCCCATTTCTTTGATCACCAAAATAAGGTCCTGGGCAGTTAAATAACTTCTCTGCAGTCACTCCACCTGGCTTGTTCTGAAACTCCTATCCCTGGACCGTTGGGCCAGGGCTCTTCCCACAGTTTCATGCTCAATGTCAAGGTTCCTAACAGTGCTCAGATGAGGACCTAAGACTCCTGTCCCGTAGGACTTTCCTATGTGGAAATCCAAGATAACAAGCATTATCTTTCCACTTCCTTTCCAGTTTATTCCAAGAGATAGGCACTAACTACGTGTTGGCTGAAAGACTGAACCCACGTGTGAACTTTGAGAGCCCCACACCCAGGCGTCCCACACCTCAAGCCTAGATTCTGTGCTGATGAAAACACCAACATCTGGATGCCACCCAGGACAGAGGTTTGGGACAGTTTTGTTCACTTCAGTATCCCCTGGCTTACGTCAGTGCCTGACACTGTTTCTGGAACATTTCTTGAATGAATGCCTGAACTAATGAATGAGCTCTTTCTTTGGGCCAGGCCCTAAGCTCCATGTGTAAAATGCATTAATTTCATCCTCCCAATAACCCACATACAGAGGTTGGCCCTATAGAGTCTCCATTTTATTGCAGATGAAACTGGAGTCTGGAGGGAATAAGAAACACTTTTACAGCAGAGTCAGCAGTCACTCAAGTCTATTACTGTGTGACTTCAAAGCCCTCAATCTTCATCACATGGTCTTCATTTCCAGTGGACTCTAGGAACTGAGGACAGAAAATTCTCTACCTGCCTGGGAGCCATTCCATCCATTCATTTAAACATGATATTTACTATGAAAGAGCAATCTATGCTTAGGTAGTATTGACCAGTCCAAAGGAAAGGGCTCCCGGATTTTGGCTGTGTTTGCCAAAAACAGATCCTGAGGTGAGAATCCATATACAATGGGAGTCTCATAAGGTAGTATAGGAACAGGACAAGGAAGGAAAAGAAATCAAGGAAAGGTGTGACGCCAGGTGATATCTAGCCTCAGCCTGATCCTGCACAGAACTCTGGAGTATAAGTTGTACTTCAGAGTTGGTCTTGCCTTGAAACAATGGAGCTGGGCTTTTATACTGTATTAATCAGTCGTTGGTGGTTATTTGCCACCCCAGAGAATGCAAATGACCAGGCACTTGCCACTCAGTGAACCCTGGTGAAGTAGCTCCAGCAGCCCAGATCTTAGAAGGTCACAGGTGTGATACATGAGAAGCACAGCACCAAAAAGCCACAAACTAGTATAGGGAACTCAGGTTGATCTGATGGAGCACCAACATGCCTGCTAAATACATAAGCAGAGCATTTGGTATTAAAGCTAAACACAGAGCTATTCACAGCATTCTACATGAGCTTAGAGGAAGGACACCTAACCTACATTTTAGACAGTGAGGGGAAAGGTATGGCAAGACTCGGCGGGGGGGGGGGGGGAGANCAAGCAAAGAAGTGGCTAGGTAAGGGGGAAAACAGCATGAATAAAAGCATGGTATCATAAATTAACATGGTTTGTGCTGAAAATGACAAATTATTCACTATTGCTGGAGTGTAGACTTTGGGCAAAAAAGCAGACAGATGAGGCTTCAGAAATAGGCAAAGGTTAGTTTGGGGAGGCTCTTATATTCTGGGCTGATATTTGGGTGCATAAACGCAGACTGTCTGCCTTGAACATGAATTACTCGTTGGCTCCAGTTTAATGCTGTAACGATGAAGGTGGTTTTGATGGTGGTGATGATGGTTGTAATGGTGATGATGATGATGGTGATAACAGTGATGATGATGTGATGACGATGGGGACAATGATGATGATGGTGATGCTAGTGATTATGATGGTAATATTGGTGGTCAGGGTGGTGGTGATAGTGATAGTAATGACGATAATGATGACGATGAGGGTGATGGTGATAGAGATGTGATTTGATGATGTGACAATGATGGCAGGTAGCAGTGGTAATGGTGCTGATGATGGTGATGGTGGTGATAGTGATGATGCTGACAGTGATGACAATGGTGATGATGATGATGGTGAATGTAATGATGATAAAGATGGTGGTGAAGATGTAGTGATATTGAACACAGTGATCGTGGTGGTGGTGGTGATGAAATGAATGATGGTGATGGTAATGATTATTGTGATGATGATGAATGATGGTTATGGTGATGGTAATGATGACGGTGATGATGATAATGATGACGATGGGAATGGTAATGGTAACTATGATGAAGATGTGATGATGATGTAATGATGATGATAATGACAGTGATGGTGGTGGTGGTGATGGTGATGACAATGATGATGATATTGACGGTGATAGTCATTTGACCATGTGGTGTCAATGATGACAGTGGTGGTGATATAGTGACTGTGATATGATGATGACAGAGACAATGATGATGGTGATAATTATGATTGCTGACATTTACTGAATATTGAACATGGGCCTAGAATTACTTTAAAGCTTAATCTCTCAGCTACAGCACAAAATAGAAACTATTGTCATATCTACTTTTCAGATGAGAAAACTGAGGCAGAGAGAATACAAGCCCAAGATACAGAGCCAGTCCATGACCGAAACTGGACTTCAACCCCATTTGTATGAATCCAATTCAAGCCAATGCTCATGGCTCTAACACCAGTTGCCTTCAGTAGCAAGAGAAGAGTAGTCTGGAGGCTCAGAACGCCCACTGTTCTTGAAGATTTCTTGGGATCTTTTTCTTCCCTTTCTTCCTCTCCCATTTCTCAGTAACACCCACACCTCATCCTTCCCCATTAAACCCCAGTGGCACACTCTGTGGGAGTTCTCAAAATCTCATGCAGAGACTGGTTGACAACTGGCCTGTCTCCCAACAGTGGCCTCTTCCTCTTCAGGCTTGTTTGAGAAAATGAGGACAATGACTTCTCCCCCAGAAATATACTTCAAATATTAGAGAATTTAACTTTTCTGGCAGACTTTGGCATTTCAAAATTTCCCCAACTCTCTGCAAGATGGTGGAACTCTTCACTTCAAGGTTGGTATGGTGAGAAACCTGTTTCTCACCTCAAAGTTTTTATTAGTAACCTGAGCCAAACCTTTCTGAGGAAAACCACAATAGGGTAGGGATTTTCATGCCAGAGTTAGAGCTAAGCTTATTGCACAACACTGTGCTTTTGAAAGACACCAGGCTGTTTAAAGTTATCAAGATATTTGCATTCTTGCCTTTCTGTCATTTTCTTGTTATTCTCTCCCCCAAACAGTCTTGGGAGCTTGTGGGCACCACAACTGCCAGATAACATCAAACAGTGGAACTGCAAGCCAATCATGGGCAAGCAACCAGCACTTCCAAACACAGAATCAGCTGGAGACACAGGCCGGCCATCCAAGGAGGCTCATAATCTGGCGCCTCTTCAAACCCATGTTCTTTAAATATTTATTCAACATTTATTTAGTGGAGAAGGAAGGAGAAACTAATCTTCTATTAATAAATAAATAAATAAATATATATATATATATATATATAAATTAAGCCCCTTACTAATTCATTTCCACTGGTATAAACAGAGCCAATGATCTAAAAAATATTCTAAAAAATCTTTCCCAATTTTCTGTTATTGTTTCCTCTTTTGAGTTTCTTTTGTAGCAAGAACTACTCTAAAGTAGGCAACACCCTGTTGGTGAATTCAAAATCTTAATATTTAATATTTTGATAATGAAACACATTTTATTAAATGTTGGTAGATACTATGCTCTGTGCAAATTTAAAATTTCAGCTGGTGGGATGATATGAGCACTTACAGAGTATATGTAATCGAAAGAGGACAGCAGTAGCAGAAAGCAGAAACATCCTTTTTATTCCACTTAGGGCTGTTTGCTTCAGGTGGAGGGGATCAGTCTATATGTCTTCAGTTGTGTCACGTGGAAGCCAGAGTTAAGTGGCACCAACTTTCCCATTTTATAATGATGTTTTAGTGCTCTTGGTAGATTGGCACTCCTGAGAAGGTGCCCAGATAGCCACTCTGCAATCCAGGTTTGGGCACCCAGTTGAAAGCCATGGCAGCATTCACAGGTTGGGATCACTTCCTTAACTGTATGTCTTTACTGTGTCCTAGTACCAGAACTGACCCAGTATCACAGGATATGCTTCTGGAACAGAGGGCAATTTCCCATTAGTGGTGAAGGGCTGTACTGTGTCATCTAGTGTCCACAGCCTGCTCCTGTTTGTGAATGGTATAAAGAGTTAACGGTTGGATGCCTGTGGGTAGGGGTCCATGCTGGGGCTGTGTGTATAAATGAACAAAGCCAACAGGCTTGTGTGGGGCTTAAACTCTGACCTCCATTTTATTACTTAAGATCCAGTGCAGCTAACGAAGCCAGACCAAAGCTTCATATTGCAGTATTTCCAACTTCATACTTCAGTGACAATCCATTAAAATAATTACCAAATGATTGCAAGGGACTTTTAACTAGGAGGTTCAAAATATCTCTTGCCAGACAATTAGCTTATTAGCTGGGCACATGGGCTCCTTCCCCATGACTGACATAGGCTGGCTTGATGCTCCTCAGATATTCCAGGGAATCCTGTGTACCTGGATAACAGTACAAACGACTGCCAGTCTTGGGATGTCCTTCTTGCATTCTGTTCACTTGGTGTGCCCTTAGAAGGCAATCTGGGCTCAAGACAAAGATGTTCCCAGACCATTCTGCTAAAAATCCTCTCTGCTGTTGGAGGAACAATGTCATGGGTAATGAGAAGGCCCGACTCTTGCTGTGGTGTGTATAGATGCTGACACCAACTTTACGAGCTGTGGCTTCAAGGCAGAGAGCTAAAATTTA
This sequence comes from Ailurus styani, assembly GCA_002007465.1. NCBI lineage: Eukaryota > Metazoa > Chordata > Mammalia > Carnivora > Ailuridae > Ailurus > Ailurus styani. Next base: position 398,607 of record LNAC01000851.1, on the reverse strand, counting down.
ATCATGTTTTCATTTGCCTCTCTCATGGCTCAGAAAAAGTAAGAAGCAGAATTGCAACTAAGAGTCCAAGAGATCATCTAATGGCATGGAGATAGAGCACACTGAAACACAGGAGAGATACGTTCCCTTGAGGTAATAAAGGGACTGAAGAACACTAATTATCTTTGAGTTTCTGCAGTTCTCTTCTGCAACATACAAAGCAGGATTGGGAGAAATCTGCCAGCCACTAACTCTGCTCTCCCCTAATGTAAATAAGTTGGTGGAAGCTGTGATTAACCATGGTTACAAAGCAAAATTGGAGAGCCTGGATCCATATCGGAGTTGTGACCTGAAGTGAGTATTTTAAACCACATTTAGACTTAGTTTTCCTTGTTTGTAAAGTGGGAAAAATAATGGTATCTATCTCACACGGTTGTCTTGAAACTAGATAATTCATGCAAAATTCTTAGCATCATGGCTGGAATGTTGCAAGCATTCAGTAAACGCTGAATAATATTATCGTTGCCAGAGGTCATTATTATTTCAATCAACTTGTTAGAAAAGTGGGACAAACTGAACTGAATGGAATCAAGGAATCATAAGAAAAGATAAGCACTGGTGTAAACAGAGCCAGTGTAAGCCTCTTTGACTGCATCTGTGGTGGCCACTTCAGCATGGAAGCAGGCACACAGAAATGGTTTGCCGCACAGCCTGGCTTCCTTTCCTTCTCCTGTCTCATAAGAGCTGTTGCCCACCAGAAGAAACCCAACCCAAGTTTCACATTCCAACAAACACATGATTTAGGATTCCCTGATGGTCAAGGGGGATGGCCAATGCAATGGTAAAATCCAGCCCACCCCTGGATCCGATGTTAATTACAACTGAAAAGCAGATGGTACCTCGATCTAGGCCCATCTGTTCCCTGTCTGTGGGAAGTTTCCCCGGTGGAGAAGACAGAGCCATAGCCAACTTCTTTTTGCCCCAAGAAAGACTGGACTTTCACATTTCAGAAAACATCTTATTATTTGTTATGATAAGACTTTCTCTGATCTACAAAACCACAGAAATGTTAGGTCAGACATCCAACAAGGGAAAGTCAGTGGGATGACCTTGGGTATGTAGACAGCTGCTCAAGCTCAAGATGTCACCACAAGTGAGACAATCTGGAGAGAAGAAAGTATTTGTCTATGACTTGTCTACTGGTTTGTATGACAAGGCTTGCTCTTGGACATACAGAAATCCAATTATTAAGTGGCCTGGATGAGGAAATTGATTAGATTCTATTACTCATACTTATATTAGCCGTGTTTTTAAGAACGGACAAGGAAGTGATTTCCCTTCTCCCTTTCTAAACAGAACATACCAGCTGAACAGAAATAACCTTATGGCTCCTAGAGGGAACAGCAATGTCACTGGGTGTGGTCTGGTGGTGACTTTAAATGCACTGACATGAACCAATAAAGAAAGCATTACCTAAGTTGCACTGGGCAGGGAATTGTGTCTTTGACTGTGGACCTAATGGGAGGTGCTGTTGACTACTGGTAATTCAGTGTTTAGAAAAAGTATGTGGTACATGGAGTGGACCCTGTTGTTTCTCCCCATCCCACTTCTGACAATGAGCAACTTAAGACACACTGGCAGCTTCCTACCCAGAAGAGGTTCTCACCTCACCTGTGGCTCTGTTTTTCTGCCTGAGGAGGCCACCGGTGCTAGGGAGCTTTCCTTAGCAATGAGCAGAGCAGCCTGAAACAGCTCAGGGACCATCATCGACAAAAGAAAGACAGAAGAAGGAATCTGTGAATCAGTAGCCAGCCTGCTCAGCCCTGACTGGGACAATTCTGAGTTGGAGTCTATGCCATTTCTCTGAGAGTCCTCACTGGGATGGAACCCCAGTTGTTCACAGTTGTAACCAGCTCTTTAATGCCCCTTGGTTGGTTCTCCTCCTTTCCCTGTCTTGCTCCTCCTACTCCTTCACTCTTCGTCCTGAGCATCACCTCAAATAAACTGCCTGCACCTGGTGGTATGCTGGAGCAGGTTCGTATCAGCTCACAGGGGCCAATAATTAAATTTTCAAGAAATCTGCCTATCTTAAAATTGCTTAAAATTGGTCATGGTATAAGCATTTACACCACGGATATTGGCAAATGTTACAAATCAGGGCTTCTCTCCACCCCCAGGGGACCAGTTGTTAAATACTGACCAGCACATCACTGTCTTTACCCTAGATTTGTCTCAGGGTTTGTTTTGGGGAGCACCCAAAACTAAGAGTGTGAGTAGAACGTGCCTCACAGAAGCCAACACATGAGCATTTATGGGGATAAAAGAATCAAATTTGCCATGATGATAAAACTGAACAAAAAAATGTGAGGAGCTATTGCTACTTGAAACTCATTTTGGACTAAAATACAGGAGAACATCTTTGTGAGCTTGGGTTACACACCAGTTTATCAGATAGAATATAAAAAGAAGAACTGAGACAGAAAATACACTGATAAAATGGAACACATCAAAAACAAAACTTTGCTCTTTAAGAGACACTGTTAATAAAATGAAAAGGCAGGCTACAGACTGGGAGAAAAAACCTGCAAAATATACATCTGATGAAATACTTGTATTCCACAAATACAAAGAACAGTTACAACCAAGAACGAGGAGGTAAATAATTAAAATGGGCAAAATATTTGCATACGCACTTCATCAAAGAAGATAAATAAATGCGAAAGAAGCTCATGACAAGATGCTGAAACTTATTAGTCATTAGGGAAATGGAAATAAAACCCCCACTGAGATGACTCTATACACTAGAATGGTTGAAGTGAAAGAGACTGACAATATCCAGTGTTGGTAAATACAGAGAGCAAATGGAACTCCCATACCTTGCTGGTGGGAATGTAAAAAGTTATAGCCATGCTGGAAGAAAGTTTGGCAGTTTCTTATAAAATCCAACAAATTACATACTGCTCTCAGGTATTTACCCAACATCTGTAGACACTAACACTTGCACATGAATATTTATAGCAGCTTTACTCATAATAACCCCCAAACTGGAAATAACCCAGGTATCTACCAACTGGTAAATGGATATGCAAATTGTACACCTGTACAATGGAGTTCTACTAAGCAATAAAAAAAAAGAATAAACTTCTTGTACATACAACAGAACACACAACCACACATGGATCTTGAAAGCATTATGCTAAATGATGAAGGTTAGTATCACCAGTAATAAGACATATCAACATCCCATCCTCCTGACATGTGATGCTGAAGAGAATATAATATCATTGCAGTATTCTGAGGAACATGTATACCTCAATCAAATCGTAAGAAAACAGAGCACAAACCCAAACTGGCTTGGACTCTTCAAAACTGTGAAGGTCATGAAAAATAAAGATCAAGGGTCTGTCATGGATTACAGCTATGAAAGAGACACACAATTAAATGTAACATGGGATCCCAGGTTGGAATGGAAAAATAGTTTGGTGGGAAAACTGGTGAAACTGGAATAAGTTCTGTAGATTAATTAGTAGCATTGTGCCAATGTTTTATTTCCTCGTTTTAATCTTACTATGGTTATGTAAGATGTTATCATTAGGGGAAGCTAGGTGAAGGGCATGTGGGAATTCCCTGTATTCTTTTTGCAGTTTTTTTCTATAGTCCTAAAATTATTGTAAAATAAAAAGCTTTTGTGTTCTTTATTTTTTTTAAAGATTTTATTTATTAATTTATTTTAGAGAGAGAGAGGGTGCATGAGTGGTGAGAGGGACAGAGAGAGAGGGAGAGACAGAATCCCAAGCAGACTCTGTGCTGAACCTGGAGCCCACAGTGGGGCCCAATTCTAGGACCATGAGTTGAAGTCAAGAGCCTGAAGCTCAACTGACTGAGCCACCTAGTGTCCCATAAAAAGCTTTTTAAAAAGGTGGTATCTTTTTTTGCATGCAAACTATACCTCGATTGAAGTAATTAAAAAAATAAACAGGTCCACATTTCTCCAACTGTAGCCCAGAGAGTGTGAGGTTTCTTCGAGGGGACAAATATAGGGAAATGGTAAGCGTATGGAGCTCCGACCTCATTTCTCTTCCACATACCTTAGGTCACGCTTCAATTCAACTTCATTTTTTTCTGCTATATATACATATGTGCATATACACGTGCACACACACATATATGCACACACAGATTTATTCTGTTCATGACTTCATTCAAAAAAGGGGATATTGTATCACACTGATTGATATGCGAATGTTAAACCAACCTTGCAGCCCAGGAATAAATCCCACTTGGTCATGGTGAATAATCCTTTTAATGTGCCTCCTACACTGTTGGTGGGAATGCAAGTTGGTGCAGCTACTCTGGAAAACAGTATGGAGGTTCCTCAAAAAGTTGAAAATAGAGCTACCCTATGCACTACTGGGTATTTACCCTAAAGATACAAAGGTAGTGATCCTCAGGGGCATATGCACCCGAATATTTATAGCAGCGATGTTCACAATAGCCAAACTATGGAAAGAACCTAGATGTCCGTCAACAGATGAATGGATAAAGAAGAGGTGGTATATATATACAATGGAATACTATGCAGCCATCAAAAGAAATGACATCTTTCCATTTGCAACAACGTGGATGGAACCAGAGAGTATTATGGTAAGCAAAATAAGTCAATCAGAGAAAGACAATTATCATATGATCTCTCTGATATGAGGAACTTGAGGGGCAGGGCAGGGGGTCATGGGGGTAGGGAGGGAAAAATAATGAAACAAGATGGGATCAGGAAGGAGATAAACCATAAGAGACTCTTAATCTCATGAAACAAACTGAGGGTTGCTGTGAGGTGGGAGGGTAGGGATAGGGTGGATGGGTTATGGACATTGGGGAGGGTTTGTGCTCTGGTGAGTGCTGTGAAAGGTGTAAGCCTGAGGATTCACAGACCTGTACCCCTGGGGCAAATAATAAAAAAATTTTTAAAAAGGGGGTATTATTGCTAAGAATTAAAAAAAGTTTCAAAAACAGGACTGTATTTTTATATTCAATATTTTCTATATTCAATTTAGTTTTTCTAGAAGAAACCCATCTTTAAGGAAAATGGAAGTGGGCAGGTGGTTTTAGAGATATTGAGTTTGAGGTGGTAATGCCAATAGATGGACCCAGTGGTGAGCTAGTGTTTAATACCTGACACTGGGGGAAAATCCGTGACAGGTAGCATTGGTCAATTTCCATGGTGTAAATACTAGCACTATGGCCAATCTTAGGCTACCCGGAGAAGCCGGGAAGAGATTTTTGGCTCTTGCGAGCTAGGATGAGCCATCTCCAGTACACTCCTGGACAGATATGACTGGGGAAGGGAGCAGAACTTGGTATATTATAAATGGGAAAGAGGATCTCACAAGTGTTTGGAGATGGAAGAGGCCACTTTATTGGTCTGATAAAAGCCACAGAAGAATCAAGATGTTGCCATCACAGAAGAGCAAAGAAGACTTGGGAGAGATGAGCCACAGTGTGCCCCTCAGACCATGTGAGCTACAGACTTCCAGGTCATCCAGGAACCTGAGCCCCAAGTGGAAGAATGCCATGTCAGAGAAGAGCATGCTTCCTCCAGACCCCCAAAGGGCTACGGCTTTGGAAAAGCCCAGAGGCCCTGGGCATCTTGCTGACAGCATGGGGCGGAAGCCCACGGGGCAGTCAGACCACGGAGAGGACCCTACTTCTTGGGCCACCAGGAATGAAGGAAGAATATTTTTAACGAGTTTTGAGAAATATAGGGAATATTCAGCTCCCATAAGCCATCTGTAGATCTAATAATTGCCCGGTGTTTTCTAATTTGACTTCTTTCTCTCTAACTTAGAGTTTTGAGGTCAGTAAGGATGTAGCACAACCCTGCCTGTGAAGTGAGAGAGAAGACACTACACAGAGCAAGGATTATATGAGCCTAATCACTTGGGAGTCTGAGAAAAGGTGTCCCAAAAACCTGTTGTAGAAGTGGGTTACATATGCTTTGTCTGAGCTGCCAAGCTGAATTTGTCTTTTCTTTTCTTTTTTTTTTTTTAACACACTGGCTACTACAGCAACATTTTTACACTCCGGCTAAAAACAATGCTTCCTTCTCAATGTGACATAATTATTTAGGGTTTGCCAGAAGAAAACCCACACTTATTAAATGGCCTAACTCAATGGTAAAATTATTCAGCTGACTCTGAATTCTATACCAATTTGGGTGATAGGGGCGGGGGAGAGGACAATTTAATAAGACAAGCTGATTATCAGCACCATGACCAATTTTCCCACTAGAATGCTTTGCCTGTATGAAAGAGTTTTATTCTTGGATTTTCTTTATGCCTAAGGCACACAGGGAAGGGGATGAGTAACAGGTAACTTCTGATGCCCATGGTGTATCTTCTTGTGTGTCTCTGTGACTGTCAGCATTACTTAGCTTGAGTTGCTGACATTCTCTGTGTGGTGTATTTGCTCCTCCACAGAGGAGAGGAGTCCTTTAAAATGCAGAACAGTTCACAGTCCCCTCCAGTCATTTGCACAATGACTTTGGGGGCCTTCTTTTCCCCATGATAAAATAAAGGAACTGACTTGGTGATGTCCTTTCATGCACTAGTGATCTTCATTTGATAAATGAGAAACTGAGGCCCACTGAAGAGAGATAGGATGTTCCCAAGGGAATGGAGCAAATCTCTGGTGCCACTGCGGTAGAAGCAGGTCTCCTGAAGTCTTTCTACATCACTGTTTTTTAGAATAGTGCCTGGAGCAATCTGACAAGTATCTACTGTTTAGGTTATCCATGTATCTATTTTTGTTTTCCATTTATTGGAACAAACAGAAGAACTATGGCCATTCTTGAACTTTGAACCCAACAGATTGGAACTGGAGGACAGAATTTCCCATCTATCAGTGATCATTGGTCTCAGTTTCCTTTATTTAAGAAGTGTCATATCACCACCAGGAGCCTCTGAAATAACTCCCTTTTGCTCCCACCTAGCCTCACCAGGATCATGGGACATTTGCATTCACTGTTATGTGATGTCCCTTTGACAAATGACTTACTTATAAGTAGCTGGTACATGAGTTCTTCTCCTTGAGAATAGAACAATAAGCATGGGTTTTATTGTCTTTTTCAGGAATGCTAAATTTTATTTGGGGAATGTTATTGATGTTGCCAGTGGCTCAGGCTGTGGCTAACTTCAAGTTGGCTATCTAAAACTGCAAAGAATGAGAAAACCACGTTCCTTTACTTAAGGGGAACAAAGGTATCTGCTTAATCCAGGCATATATGAGAGCAGCTTTTACCAAAATTAGGTAGGGCACCTCTATACCCTCCCTGCTTCCCCATTAACTCTCAGGACCCTCTGTTGCTATCACAGCCTTCCAAATCAGAAGGATGGCTTTGTCATCCCTGTCTGGATGCAGACTTTTCTTGCCTCTGTTCAGTTTCTCCACTGGACTTTCTACTCCTTTTTTCACTTGCCCAGTCTGCTGCAAACCAGAGCATTCAGAAAGTCGAAATACATATTTAGAATTTGCTAGCATCTAGTTTAACTCTACCTTGCTGCCTCTGGAGCTCCCAGTGTGTTATTCTGGCTGAAGAAAAGTAAGGAAGGAATGCAACTATTATATGAGGACCTCCTGCTACATGTAAGGTACTCCATTAGAGGCTCTGCATGGTTTCCTATTTAGGTTAACGACCACTATATGAAATAGTGGTCACTATATGAAATTATCAGTAGGCACCATTTGACAGACGAGGACAGTGAGGCTTACTGAGCTTATGTAACTTGTCCAATGACCTACAGCCAGAATGTGACCTCTAAGTGACTTCTGCTTTCACAACTTTCTCTCTCTTCCACCCTCCCTCTCCTCCCCAAACTTTGCTAGAAGTGCATCTAGAGCAGAGCTGTCCAAGAGAAATATGTGAGCTACATAGATAATTCATTGACTTATATTTTTTCAAGGTTTTTTGAGATTCTTGGATTTCTGAAATTTGATTTAGATTGAGTTTTAAATTTTGATTTAAAAGGTTCTGCTTTTGAAGGAAGATTTTTTTAATTTTATTTTTTCAGTGATCCAAGATTTATTGTTTATGCACCACACCCAGTGCTCCATGCTAGATTTTTAGTTCAAAAAAAAGTAAGAAACAGGTGAAATTAATTTTAATATGTTGCATTTAACTGAATATACCCATGTATTATTTCGATATATAATTTAAAGACCGAACATATGTAACTTGAATATCAATATAAACATATTCATGGAATATGTTACCTTCTTCCTTTTCATCCTAAATGTTTGTGATGCGATGCGTGTTCTACATTTACAGCACACATCAGTTTGGACTTGCCACCATCGTTCACACAGTCCAGAGACTCCTGTGGCTGGTGGCCACCATGCTGGATCACACACTAGGAATGCCCCATTTCCCATCTCTGCTGTCCTTCTTCTTAAATTACCTTATTCTCATTGGCTCCATTCCTCTTTGCATTTGCCATCTTAAATTCACTCTCTTGTTTTCTGAACCACTTCCCTCCTTTCCCACACTCTTGTCTACTGGCTGTACTGCCTGCCTTCTGCCATCCTCATGTTGTCCACCAGCCTGCATAGTCCTCTACAAAGTCGCCCAGATAGGCACAGGCTTGTGTAGTTCCCTGAGTGCTCTCCCTTCTTGGTCCCCAAATATTTTATCCTATTTCCAAGGTGTACATCACTGGAAGCATTCTAAAACAGACCTGTGTATTCCATGCATCCATTCATGCCCTTGGTCTTAGGGGTTTCCCAGCATCATTGAAAGGGCCTGAGGTTGCCATTCCACAGTCAGCTAATGTGGACTGCACCACTGCTCGTAAAAGGTTTTATCAGCATTAGTTTATGCACCCCATCCATCATTCTGTTATTAAATATTTACTTAGTACCCACAATGTCAAAGACACACTCTAATAAGGGGCTGACGGAGAAATAAGGATTATTCCCATCTGGACTCCAGCCTCTTGAAGTTTACACAGCTGTGTTATAGAGAGGCTTCGCTACCCTTTGGTGCACATGATTTCACATTTTCTGAGCTCAGTGTATCCCTGTCACCTCAAGAGCCACTGTACTTTCTCATGATGCAGTGATTTACTGTATAGTAACTGTAATCTACATACCCCCACCCCCTAGCTTTTAAGGTGTTCTGTCAATACCACCCACCACCTGCATTCATCACACACACAGGTGCACACGGGTCAACACATAGGCACACAGGCTGCCCGTCTGCTATAAATAGCTTGTGATTTGACAGAAGAACTCTAAGGATATTAGAAAAAGGCAGGAAGGAAGGGAAGGGGATGGGAAGAAGGATGGAAGGGAGGAAAGGGAAGGGAAGGGAAGGGAAGGG
>LNAC01000851.1:300256-386135 GCA_002007465.1 Ailurus styani | reverse complement strand
ATATATATATATATATATATATATATATATATATATATATATATATATATATATATATATATAAAGTAGAAAAGTTTAGAGTGGGGAATAAAAGGAAATTGCTATAATTCTTAGGTTTCATCTAGAATAGCACGACAAAAGTAACTTGCAGAAATTTGTCAAGGCTAAATTTAGTAAGTGCTGTCTTGGCAACCCAAAGCTTTTATTTGTATTTCTCTCAAACACACCTTCCCTGATAAGAAGGAATGAAAATGATTATATGAGTCGAATATTAGATATCACCTTAGAAAAATTAGTGATGTATTCCTAATTAATGACACAAATTTTCCAAGGTCATTATTTATAGTGTTAGGGTATGTGGAAACAAAGAACTTACAATGGAGATGAAGCCTGCTATTTGTGCCAAATGTGGTCCTTGTAAATGCAGGGAACATTCTAGATATGCAACACCAGGTAAGGATGAGTACTGAATAGTTAGTGACCCAATCACAGCTGAGAAGAGCTGCATGTTAGCCTCACTTGTAGGCCAGGTCTGTATCTTTCATGCACAGGGCCTGATTTGATCCACACGGTAACTGAGAAAATCGTGTAAATTCAGAGGAGAAAAGAATGTGGTCAGGAGAAGAATTTTTTTTTTTTTTTTTTAAAGATTTTATTTATTTATTTGACAGAGGGAGATTACAAGTAGGCAGACAGAGAGAGGAGGAAGCAGGCTCCCTGCTGAGCAGAGAGCCCGATGTGGGCCTTGATCTCAGGACGCTGAGATCATGACCTGAGCCGAAAGCAGAGGCTTTAACCCACTGAGCCACCCAGGCGCCCAGGAGAAGAATTTTAACATAACTAACATTGGCTGGGCATTTTTAATAAGCTGGGGCAAAAAGCCTTGCCTGCACCATAGCTCCAGTTACCTGGTTATTTTGCTAAACTTTACAGTGATAACTGCAAAGATGTTCTGACTTCTGGACTGTGTCCAAAGGAGACTTGTCTAATTAGAGAGAGGACAAAGCTACAACCAGGACCGACGGTTATTAGAAATCATGAATCTTCTCTTGCTCTGACTCTGGGACACCATCAAAGGAACTGCAATTTCAGCATCTGTATGTGAGCTCAGCTCAGGGCAAGGGGAGGGTGAGGGAGGGAGTTTTTTTTGGCCTGGTCATTCCCCCAGCTGCTGCTGAGCATGCACATCTCTTGGTTGGAAGAAGGAGAGAGGGGGATATGACAGCAGCCATGTCCATGCAGTCACCCATGAGATCCCCATTCATTTCATTGCATTTATTTTTTTTTGAACAGCCTTTTTGAGTTATAATTTATATACCACAAAGCTTAACCATTGTAACTATACAGTTTGATGATTTTTAGCAGATTTATGCAATCATGAAACTATGACCACAGTCCAGTTTTAGGACACTTCCATCCCTGCCCTCCTTAGGAGTCCCCCCCGCCATGTCCATCTGCAGGCATTCTTTACTTCCATTTGAAGGCAACCAGTGATTCTTTTGATCTTTCCAGTTTCCCTTTTAAAAACTTCACATAACTGGAATCATACAACATCTAGTCCCTTGTACTAGTCCTCTTTCACTCAGCTTAATGCCTGTGGGATGTCTGTCATGTGTCAGGCACTGAGTTAGTCCCTGGGGATGGAGTGATGAGTGAAACGGACATGGTCCCTACCCACATGGAGACCAGTGACTAGTAGGGAGAGAAATGGTAACTGAACAATCCCACAAATAGATGTATAACTGCATATTGTATTAATAGGTATCAGAGGAAAGGTTTACACAAACAGGGGATATAATCTGATCTGGGTCAGAAGACGCTAGAGATGAGGTGACCACTCCCCTGAGCTCTTAGGAATGAACAGTGGTTAACCTTCCAAAGAAAGAACAGATGTCTGAAGAAACAGAAGAAGGCCTGTTGGCCTTCTTGGTGGAGCACACCACAGGGTGCAGTGGGTGGGTGGGGATGGAAGACCCCGGAGGGATGCTAGCCTCAGCCAGATTCATGGAAGACTCTTCCATGGTATGAATGGCACCAGAGAGCTGTGCAACCTGGAGGCAAGGTGACTGCAAAGGTCTAGGCAAGAGCCCATTGGTTAATGGATAATAAACACGGAAAGTAGATAGAGCTGAGTGCTGCTGCTTCTCATATTATAATTCTAAAATGCAGATTCTGATTCAGCAAATCTGGGATGGGGCCAGAGATTCTGAACTCTGTCCAGCATTCAGGTGGTACCCAGACTGGTGGTCCACAGACCAAGCTTTGAGTAGCCAGGATGGAGCAGGCCGGGTAGTAATTTCATCAAGGGATATGGAACAGGAGAAAGCACAGATCCACTCACAGAGAAAGGAGAGGTTACAAAGGGGCCAGGTTTGGGAGGCAAGGCTGGGATTTACTCCTGCGGGCAGATGGCTGTAGAGAATCAGAAGACTTCCAAACTGGAAAGGACCATAAAAACCACTAGTCTGCCATCCCTGACAATGAAGGCACACTGTGCTCTCCGGGTCTCAGTCTCCACGGAGCTGCCTTGTGGGGGGCAGGGATGGGAGTGGGATGGGGGATGAGGAGTGATGGGATGAAGGGAGCACAGCTTTGCTACTTCTGGCCAGCCTCTGTGATGCAGCTCTATTTTACACATAGATGAAATTTGGTTTATAACCTATTGCTAAAAAAATAAGATGGGAGGGGCAGGGAAAGGGTTTGGTATCACAAGGTATCAAGAGACTGTGGCCTGGTTCTTGACAGTCACAGCACTCTTTTCTCAGCTCTGATCATCTTGCTTCTGGGTTCCTGCACAAGCTCAGGGGTATAGGAAGGGTGCCATGCTCCAGCCACAAAATGCTCGTCCTAGCCACATCCTGGGGAAGGGAGCCAGTAAGAAAGCCAGCTACCTGTTTCAAAGATTTTAAAGAATGGTGTTTACTTCCAGGGAAATGAAAGCATCCTACTTGTCAATGAATTTGTGTCAGTAAAATAAAGACAATGTTTCAACAAGTCCTTGGTCTCCTCCAGGAAACCCAAAAGGTAATGGCTCCAAACTGGCATTACGTTTTGCCCCAGCATTGCAAAAATACTCCAGACATCCTCCAGTGGGAAGCAGGTGGCCTCGTGAACACACTGAGGGATGGGGAGATTGCCAAGCAGCAGGGCCCAACCCCCTGCTCCTCCAACTCTGTCTCAAGAGACCTGTTCACAACCATTACTGCCTTCCCAGGGCCAGGAAGTGTGGCTGACCTAGATGTTTGATTCCTTTTGACTCCGCATGGGAGCAGGAGTCAGAGAAAAGAAGCCCTTTATCTGGTCTTAATTAAACACAATCTGCATAGAAGGGACAGTTCTGTACAAGTGTGGAAGTGAGGCCGGCCGACTCCAGGGGGAGCATCTCTGACGGCAGGAGCTGAGCATTCACACATGCCTGTCATCCACATGGAACTGGGAATTCCTTTCTTCCAGACCTGGTCTGCCCTTGTCTGAACTGCTCGCTAACTCGTATCTGCTCTTACAGAGTTTTATGTAATTATGTGTTGTCTTGCCACCTACATTATAAGCATTTTGAGTTACTAACCACTTCTTTTCTTCTTTTACTTTAGTTTTTTAAAATTCAATTTTAATTAACATACAGTGTGTTATTAGTTTCATAGGTAGAATTTAGTGATTCATCAGTTACATAGGACAGCCAGTGCTCATTCACTATGGCTAACCAATTCTTGTATTTCCCCACTTCTCCTTCAGCACGTTGAGCCCAGTCAGTACATAAGACATAACAAACAAGTGGGATTGTTTTAAACCCCACAGGGTCTCTCTTCTATTAACTTTTTTTAACCATGAAATTTTCTGGGTTTTTTTTTTAAGATTTTATTTATTTGTTTGACAGAGAGAGATACAGCGAGAGAGGGAACATAGGCAGGGGGAGTGGGAGGGGGAGAAGCAGGCTTCCCGCGGAGCAGGGAGCCAGATGTGGGGCTCGATCCCAGGACCCTGGGATCATGACCTGAGCCGAAAGCAGTTGCTTAACCAACTGAGCCACCCAGGTGCCCCGAAATTTTCTGTTTTAATTATGAATTTAATTATGGATATTATGGTCCTAAGTGCTGTACAGCTTTCCTCTTCTTCTTTTTAAAAAAGATTTTATTTATTTGACAGTGACGGACAGCGAGAGAGGGAACACAAGCATGGGGAGTAGGAGAGGGAGAAGCAGACTCCCTGCTGAGCAGGGAGCCCCACACCGGGATCATGACCTGAGCCAAAGGCTTAACAACTGAACCACCCAGGCACCACCAGCTTTATTTTTCTTAAATCTTGGATCTGGTGGTACAGGAGGAAGCACCCTCACTGCCTCGCACTTGTGTTCCCTCCCCATTCTTCTTGTCATCTCCGGCAAGGAAGCTAATCCGAAGTCAGAGTTCAAGTTTCTGGTTAGCATGCTCTACTCGCAGTTTATTAAAAATGACCTGCACGTGTGCCTGTTCTCTTTCTATCCCATAGGAGTCATCGGGTCCATTCTGGAAACTGTGTCATCTTAGATACAGCTGGGAGAGATGGAAGCTGCACTTGACCCTTAAATTGCACTTGAACTTCAAGCTGCACTTGAACCTTGCATGTGTAAGTCCAGCAAACCTTATCAGAATTTTGCACAGGTAGGTATCATAGGCATGTCTAATTCCTAACTCTGCTATTGTCCTTGGCCAAGACACGCCCTAAATAGGAGGAACAGGTGTTAGATTATGCTTACCAAACTCCTGTCCCACAATCTTGAATCCTGTGAATTTTAGTCTGGTGTAAGAGTCATGTCTCCTGGGCAGAGTTCTCCTGGTACATTTACACACAAGTGCTAGAATTTCAGGTATCTTTTTAATGCTTATATTGGTTTTTTTCTTTTTATTTCAAGCTCCTTCTTGATATTATTGCTGTGTCAAGCCTGGGTGGCTGGGACCTCAGGACAGAGGATGAAAAAATGTCCACCTTCCATGCTGTCCTATTTTTTTGTCTCTGTGGGAAGTTACAGCATCATGTTACCTTGCTGGGCTTCCAGTGGGCCAAGCGTGAACTGAGTACTTCTTAGGGCCCCTGAAGGAGGGGGTTCTGTGCTGTCACTACTCTCCTTTGGAACCACTTTCAAAGCCTGCAGTTTGTCCTTTCTGACAACTTCAATGCAGCAAATAGAAGGTGGTCTGATTTTGGCCAAAAACCCTTCAGAGGTAAAATATGTGAATTTCAGGTAATCACATTTGCAGTTCAAATGAAGTATGAATGTCATGTCAGGACTTTGACTTTCTATGGGGACTCATAAACTCCCAAACTCTTCATCCAGCAAAGAAGAGTTCCACAAATACTCGGCACAATAATAGCATCAGCGGAATAAATGGGTGGCCTCCCAGGTAACCATTCTGAAGAGGGTACAATTCACTTCAATGAGTACATTCTGGAATGTATGTGAGGATAAACTTCCTTACTTACAGCCATAAATTGCACCTGAGGCAGCCCTGGATTCTGACGCTCAGAATTCTGCCATCCTTGTTGCAAAGAATAGCACAGTGGACCGTCCCTGGTTTTCTTATCAATTCAACCAACATTTATCAGTTACCGGACACCCACAAAGCAGTCACTGGTTTTCCTAGAACACAAAATGCTGTGCCTCCTCTCACAGCCTGTGAGGACTTCCCATTGCAAGGGAGGGAGCAGGGCGGTTGGACACCTTGCCCAGTGCTCCTGCAAGGAGGCCTATCACACAGCCTCCCTTGTACTCATCTTTGCACCCCCAGCACCAGCACTGGTTTGGTGAACACACGGAAATTTGGAGAGAGAGAGGCATGCTTGGAGAGACTGGGCTATGGAAGCTCTGCTCCCTTTCCCCATACTTTCCCTGTACATCTCTTCCATCTGGCTACTCCTGCCTTACATCCTTTTATAATAAACCGGTGATCAAGTACAATATTTCTCTGGGTTCCATGAGCTGCTGTAGTACATTAATTGAACTCAAGGAGGGGGGCCTTGGAACTTCTGATTTATATAACTGCTTGTTCAGAAGCACAGGTGACAGCATGGGCTTGAGAACAGTGTCTGAAGTGAGGAAGGGGCAGTCTTTCGGGACTGAGCCCTTATCCTGGGAATTCAGATGCTGTCTCTAGGTAGACGGTGTCAGAATTGAGCTGAATTGAGTTGAATTCTTGGACATCCTGCTGCTATCCGAGAACTGCGGGGTGTTGGGTGGCAGCCCCATCCTTGGCTTCCTCCCACATATTGGCATTGAGTCCAGGAACCTAACTGAGCCCCAAACTCAGACTTAACCCCATCTCTAACATCCACCCTGCAGTCATAAAGAACAATAACAACAGGAAAAGTCAAATGTTTGTATCTTCAAAAACAAAACAGAGGTGCTTTCATCTGGAAACACCAGTCTTGGTTTCCAGCACAATGACCACCCCGATCCAGGAACTGTACCCTGACATTTGCATTCTCAGTAAGAGGAAGTCTAAAAACAGGAGGCTTAGTTTGCACAAAGATGACCAGAGGCTTGTCCTGATCCCAAACAATGATTACTCAGCAACATATTTTCAGGACCCAATAAATACATACACGAATAATCTCCCAAATTCCCAAGCTTGAGGATTACAACATAGATTAGAGTGCAATTCTCACTTGGACCTCAGCATTCAGCACCCAGCTCAGGTGTGTCTCCTGGGGAATTGCCTTAAAACCCTCATCTCCCCTTCCAATGCCCCCTTCTAGCCTGGCTGCAGGTCCCCCCCCCCACCTTGGTTGACATGGTAATGTTCTGCTGCATAGGATCCTTTAGATTCTCATTTGGAATTGCCTTCGGCTGAGATCCCTGCCAGAGTGTAAATTCTTGGTGGGTAGGACTGGAAGCTATTTCCTCACCCTGCCCTTGCCAATCCTCACACCGCCCCCCCCCCAGGGCCTGGTAGCTTGTCCACTGTAGTAATATCACAATGCATATTGACTATTTCGTGGTAGCCAAGGACCTGCAAACCATGAGACCATGGGAGAAGAGGGACCCACATGGCTTGACCACAGGCAGCTCCCATCCCACAGGTCTCCCTAGAAATGATAAGAAATGAGACCATGCATCCTAAGACTAATCCTGAGACATGAGGAGCCTGTGATTCCAGGCAGGTGGAGGATGGGGGAGGTCCCACGTCTTTGGATCACATCTCCAAATCCTCTTCCTGCAGGGCCTGTCTGAACCTAGGGGTAAGCACTTAATGGTGCTTGTGCATGAAAGCATTATCTTGACTGCCGGAAGAAAGTGAGAATGATAAGGAGAGAACTGGGTGCAGCAGGACCCTCATTTCCTGGAGAACAAAGCATGTATGGGGGTGGAGGAGGGTTAGGGCAGTGCCAACGTCTTCTAGAAATGTCTCCTTGGTGCAATGCCATTATCACTATTATTATTATGATTGTCTTGCACACAAGCTGTTCTTTTTCGTCTGAAAAGTTTCCATCATGGATTTAGCCAAAAAGGTAGATTGTGTTGAAAGGTTTAAGCAAAATATGTTCACTAAAAAGAAAGAATAGAGTAAAAAGCTGCTATAAAATCAGGATGTGAGTTGTACATGTGGGCGTTTCTTTAAGCAGCTGGGGTTCAAGTCTTCAGTGTCTCAGGTTCTCATCATGGATGGTTTTGTGGGGTTTTCCCACAAGGAGCAGGGGCTGGGCGCAGAGAGGATATCAGTACAAAATTATCTGTAATTTTAAATTACTTCAATGTTTATACATTTCAAATACATTTGCAGCAGCAGTGTTACTCAGATCAATTTTCTTTTCATGAACACTTGTCATTGATCTTTGGTGATTGTAACAAATGATTTAGGACCATACCATAAAGGGAAGGAAGACCGAAGATGTTTTTTTTTCCTCCTCAGGTTCCTTTCCCATTTCTGAAAATAATTCTGGAAATAAGGCCAATCAAATGCAAACGCGCCCATTCCCCCAGCACTGCTGCAGAATGTCAGGAAATCCGCTTTGCCAGCCTTCGTGCAACATTAGCCACCCACCCCTAACACATGTGATGTTTACTCCTCACTTTGGCGCTGGCTTCATCCCTCCCATACTGTTTGGAATGTACGATGTGGAGGAGTTGGTGTTACCGGCCTCTGAGAACCTTCTGGTTTCATTTTTGTGTAAAGTAACAGCTTTTGCGTTTTCAAGGCAGATCACAGAATTCGTTTGCATTTAAAATGGGCACTCGGGCAGAGACAACTGTGCAGAAGGTTTCCGGTTGCTTCTGGTTTGTTCCAGTTGTGCCAGGGCAGGACCCTTGCTGGGAGCACCAGCTGAGTCCCCCATTCTCCTCTTAATGGCAGAACGGTCTTCCTTTGGAAGCCAAGTTCTGGAGTCTGGGAGACCTTGTTTCCAGTTCTAGCTCTGCCATAAATGTAGAACGATGTTGGACAGGCTATCTGTCCTCTCTGAGTCTCGGTGTCTTCATCTGTACTATGGGGCAGATTACACGGTAGATGGTATATACCAAACCCCAGGCGGCTGCCCAGAGCTGGGTTGGGCAGGGCAGGGAGCGTCCCTGAGCTCTGGTGTGGCTACAGTGAAGCAGGGGTCCTCCTTTTATGTTTCCCTTCTTATTGGAATGGACATGTTATAAATGAACAGCTTAGTAAGTTTTTATACAATGAATACACCTATGGAATCAGCAACCAGATCAAGAAACAACAGACCATGACCCGCACCCCAAAATCCCTCTTGTAATCACTAACCCCTAAGGCCAACCATTATCCTGACTTCTGTTTCTGCACTTTAACATAAGTGGCAACCTACAGTCCACTCTGCTTTGTGTCTGGCTCAATACTGTGTTGCTGAGATTCAACCACAGTGTTGCAGATTGTTAGAGATAAGTGTGGATCATCATCATAGTGGGATCAGAGCAGGATTTATCTTTCTCTTTCATTACTGATGGGCATTTGGGTAGTTTCCAGTGTGTGGTTATTATGAACAGTGCTTCCTTCTGTGAACATTCTCGTACAGCTGGTATACACATACTACACATTTCTGTGGATCACACAGGAGTGGGATGGCTAGGTCACTGTGCAAGCCCATGTTGTTTGCTCAGCTTCAGTAAATGACTGCCAAATAGTTTCACAAAGTGACTGCATCAATTTAGATTCCCACCACTGGCTGAAGAGAGTCCAGGGGCCCCACATCCCTGTCAATTCTTGGGATTGTCAATCTTTCATTTCAGGCATGCCAGCAGATGTGGCATGGTACTTTATTCTGGTTTTAATTGTCTCTCCCTGATGAATGATGGCCTGAGCAACTTTTCATATATCTACTGACTATTTGAATTTCCTCTTCTATGAAAGTACCTGTTTAAGACTTTTGTGCTTTTCCTTTCCTGGGGTTGCTGTCTTTTTCTTATTGATAATGTAACAGGTTTTTTTTTTTTTGCATATTCTGGACACTCATTATTTGATGGAGATACACACACACACACACACACACACACACATTATTATGATTTGAAAATACCACTAGGCTTGGGAATGTGCCACTGGGTAAAGAGGTATAAAAGGGAAATAAGAGAGAAGTCTAGGAAGAGACCTTAATGGGGGAAAAGGATGAGGTTGGAACTGGGTTCTCTACTTAGAACTGAACTCCTGAGCCTGAAGGAGGACATGGACATGCTGAGGAGTAAGAGAAGTGACCGTCAGGAAGCCTCTTCGAAAGACACAGTTGGGGAATTGGTATTTTTTTGTCCATGGTTAATGAAATTCTTGCCACTAAAGTAGGCATATAACAGGGAAAAATATAATCTTTAAAATGCCAGGTAAGAAGGGAAAGGATGTAAAAGGAACTAGAAGAGTGAAGAGATGCAGAGTCAGATGAGAAATTAGAAACACAAAAAATCTGTTATGATCTGTAAAATACAAGTGCCCCCTCATCTAGCCAAAAAAGAGTAAACAACTGCGCAGAGCACACGTCACATTTCCCAAGTAGCCCTTTCTCTCAGGGACTGTCTACAAGGATGCTCTGAAAGGGGGGGGCCTGGGTGGCTCAGTTGGTTGAGCATCCAACTCTTGCTTTCAAGTCAGCTCATGATCTCAGGGACCTGGGATCCAGCCTTGCGGTGGGCGCCGCACTCAGTGGGGAGTCTGCTTGAGGATTCTCTCTCTCCCTCCCTCCACCCCTCCCCTTGCTTGTGCATTCTTTCTAAATAAATAAAATCTTTAAAAAAAAAAAAGATGCCCTGCAAATATGATTTAAGTCAAGGAAAAAAGGAGAAATGGCCCCCTTGTACAAAAGGTCCAATTTTTAAATAGATTTATTTATTTATTTGGGGGGGGTAGAGGGAAAGAATCTTCAAGCAGACTCCTTGCATGGAGCCTGATGCTCGACCTTACCCCCCAGGAAATCATGACCTGAACTGAAAGCAAGAGTCGAACGCTTAACCAACTGAGCCACCCAGGCACCCCCAAAAGGTCCAGTTTTTATGAGAATACCTCACCATTATGGTGATGAAGGAATCTGGAGTGCATTAACTAAAGAGAGAGACCCAGTTTCAAAATTTACAAAGCAAATGAAAATACCGTTAACTCTCAAATTTGCATTAATGGAGAGGAACATTAACACAGACAATCCAGATCGCTTTAATATTTGGCTCTTGAATGTGTCTTGGTATTAGCACATGAACACAGGTGTCTCTGCCTTGCAGGCAATTCCAAATGCTTGAAATAAAGTGATGCTCTTGCCTGATACACTTCTGATTTGCTTCTTGCTCCTGCTCTCCATTCCCTGCTGAGGAAGACTGGGGCCCTCTCTCCATTAACAGCCATGGAGGACTTGGTGAATCCAAAGGAGGCCGTGGCCACATCCCTGAATCTCCTTATTCACAGTAGTTATGTCCTCTGCCATCACCATGAACACAGACTTTGGGAATACTGAACCATTCCTCACAGAGGAAATGCAGAGTTCCTGTGAGCCCCAAGTCACACCATCGCCATCAAATGCTTAACACAGAACCTTGTTTTATGTGTGTTTCTGTTTAAAAACACCTCATTTAATAAATGCTGTCAAGTCATTAACATTGAACTCACAGACAACAGCACCATAACTCATGCCCGAATGAAGCTTATCTAACACGCGTTATTGTCTCCGCAAGGCACATTGTAGCCTTCGTGTGCTTAGGAACGCCAGACAGCACTTCAGCACTTTGCTTGGAGGCAGTTTTAAACAGCAAATCACCAACAAAAAGCACAAAAATGCACAAAGCCTGGCACTAAGAAGACTGTGAAGAGGATGCCTGTTGACAGTATCAGCTGAGACAAGAAGACAGAGCCTTGCCTCGTTCCACCTCAGCCGAGAACGTGCACGTGGAGTCACCACTCTGTGCATGTCTGTGAGTGTGAATGTTGATTTGGGGCTTACAAATAAATTCTAGCAAGTAGTGAATATGCAAATACAGAATTTGTGACTAAGGAGAATCAATTGTATGTTTGTTGACTGATAGATGTAGGCTAAAGAATCTTATTTATTAAGTGCTGTGAGCTAGAACAAAGATCTCACATAAAGCCCTGAACTAAGAAGAGTAATGGCCACACTCTTCACCCTGCTACAGATGATGAATAGGAAACCTTCTTCCGAAGAATTTGGACTGCTGAGAATAGCTGTTCAGTTTCTGCACTGCACAAGGCTTTCTGCTTTCGGCCTCCACTCTGTGGTTAAGTCCCATGCCCTGTTTGCCTTGTTTCACTCAGGAAGGGGTGCCATTTTGTCACTGGCCCTTTGTCATTCATCCACAGGCACCATATGTGCTGATGTGCTCTCGAAGTGCTCCCTGCGTGATTTTCTACAAATTTCCCCGAACGTCTACAAGCTTGGCCAGGACAGGCAGCCACCCACTGGTTTTACTACTGGCAGTCTAGTGGCTTGCCCAGAGATACTCCAAGAGTCACTCCTCCAATCCATGTGCTACTCTGAAGGCTGACAAAGCAAGGGCTCCTCTGAGGAGTGGCCACCTGGTAGTGGCCACCCTTTGTCCCATTTGGGAGTTCACTCTTGAGACTGCCATGCCTCTGACATGATGAAGCATCCCAGGGCCATGCGCTGCTGAGGCTAATACATGGCAGTCTCTTACTGACTAACTTCCATCCTCGCCTGTGAGGAAACAAAAATCTGCCCACCAGCAACCAAATCACAATGATCCAAACAGAATTCTGACATTTCCACATAGACTGACAAATTCTAAGCCAGATGTCTAACAGCACACGTCTAAAACTGAACTCCAAACCCCAAATAACTACCATCCCACCTATTGGGATCCCACCATTCCTTCTTCCTCCATCCCATCTCAGAGGCATGTGGCCCAAGGCTAACTTTCCCCATTCCAGAGACACTCCCAAGGCTCCTCCGGGCACCTTCTCCCTTGTTGCAGCAGGCCGAAAAAATCTAACTTTGTACTCTGGGTGACTAAAGGGGTATTCCTGGTCATCTCTCACTGGTGGGCTTTGATGCCCAAGAATGCTATTTTTTGGGGAGAGAGAAGTTTAGACTCACTTCTAGTGGGTGCATGGAGGAGTAGACTGCCACGTGGTTTTAGTTCCGTGTCATCTCCATCAGTGGCCCTTCCCTCCTTGGCACCCTAAATAAACATGCAATCTAGGTCCAAAACTTTTTTCTTTGTTATATGATCACAGCTTCAACAAAAACTCTGGGCCTGTTCTCTGAAGGAAATCACCTCTCCAAGACCCTAGACATTTAGAATCCTCTAGTTCTTATGCTCATTTCTCCCTGGCTTAGGATTCATGGGAGATGACCTTGTGAATATCTCTGAACAACAGAATGTGATAGAGGTGAGTGTAGTGCTATTTCCGATTGCTCTCTTGGAACCCTGTACAGCTGCCCTGTAGATGAGCCCAGGCTAGCCTGATGGAGGTCGGTATATCGTGTGGCCCGATTGCTTTCACTGCCCCAGCTGACAGCTGGTCAACCGCCTAAGACCAAGCTATCTGGCTGCTGAGAGCCAACTACAGGCCCATGAGGAAGGCCTGCCAAGATCAAAAGAACCACCCAGTTGAGCTCAGCCCAAACTGCTGACCAACAGAACCAGGAGCTGAATAAACGGCTGTTGGTTTCAGCTACTAAAATGGAGAGTCATTTGTTATGCAGTAAAGGCTAACAGATATAATACCATTCCTTCGAGGGCTGAGCCAAGATCAATTAATGAGTCCTGAGGATGGATGTTTAGTCATCGTTCCTCAAAGTAGGATGCTTTGCACACTCCTATGAACTACTCTGTGAAAAGGTGGAATCTGTGGTGAGTTTTGGAGGCCCTGCTATTATACTTCTGATACGGAGAGCTATGGCCCAATGCACATATTTAGAGTTTGTGAGAAATCCTGCATTGAGAAAATAAATACACAATACCTTAGCATTTCTTACACACTCTACTAAAGAATCCTTATTTGCCACATCATACCTATGACCATCTTCCTTTCAGGAGTTCCCTGAGAAAGAAGGGTGGGAGATGGTACTCTAGGTCAGTAAAGGAGGCTTGGTTTCCAATCTGTAGACCACGGGCCCACTGAGAAACTGGTCTTATTGGAAGGGTGGGCAAGTGTCTGTGCATAGATGGTGGAGGAGTGGTCAACACACGTCTCGGCTGTCAAAAAGGAATCCTCACACTCCAAAATAGGTTGGGGACTGCTGCTTCCAGACTGCCTGGTTGCTTCATGGACTTGTGCCCACGTACGCCATGAGAGTGGCCACAGGGATGACATGACATGTCCCCTGGAAAGAACTGAAATAAGACAAGATCTGGCTCCAGAAGGTGGACGAGCTGCTTGGCAGTAATTGCCAAAATTCTATATTTACAGAAAACTGGCACTTCGTAAATACCAAGCTATGCTATTTATGTAGCTGTTTCTCATCAATATATGTGGGAATTCTGTAATTATCATGCGTGCTATTCAAAGGCTTCCGGAATTTCAGACAAATGAGGGTAACAGAAGAGCCAGCTGAGCCCAGCAAACACCACCAGTGGGAGAGTGGCTCCCACTCTCTCATGCAGCCCAACTGTTCAGATGAGAGCAAAGGGCCAGCGCAGAGCCTAGGCCCAAGCTGTGACCAGAGTCTGGCCTGGTGGCCCCTCTCCTGGGGGTGTAGATGAGGGAGTGGTGAGGAGAGACCCTAGTCTCTCTGGGATCTAGACACGGAGGGATGCGAAGCCTGTCCAAGAATCCCAGCCCACTGGTTGTTGGAAGTGAGGTTGGTTGACACTACCCTGAGAGCATGGCCACAGGCCCCATGTCCATTGCCGAGGACCCCCTGACTTCTCTGGCAGCCTATAGGCTCAGGAGGTTGTTTCTAGAGCCATACCTAGAATAAAGACTGAAAACCCTGAACAGATGTGTCTACTGATCAAGCCTGGAGCCCCGTCCAAACTTGCCATTCAAGTCACAGTCCTGGGAAGGGGGCTCTCTCCCTCCTGCCGCCCCCACTCTGGAGCCTTAAGGCCTGGGGTCAAACTCCAGCTCCTGAGCTACGTGCCCTGCAAGTTGCTTAATTTCTCTGTGCCTCAGTTTCCTCACCTTGTGAAATGGCAGAAGGTAATACCTATGTCACATAGGGGAAGTCACTTAACAGCTCGGAGCCTTACCCCTCCATTGGCACGACGGGAATGAAAACAGCTGCGTGGAAGGAAAAACTAACACACACATGGGTACACCTTTCACTGCTGTGTGATGCTTTCCAGTTCATGTCTTATAATATGTCAGACTCCTAGCAGGGAGGCTTATCTATCCCTCCCTGTGTCCATTCTGCACCGCTCATTGACAAAGCTCCCAGGACATATTTCTTCATTTGATGGAACCCAAGGTATCTAACGCATGCATTGGTCTAAACATGATGCAAGAAATTTGTTCCCGGGGACTAGTGACTTCTCCAGCCCTTGGCTTACTCAATTATAAAACAGAAAGGGTGACAGACCCTGGGTGTGTGTGGGGGGATCAGAGGAGAGGGTGTGCAGAACGCCCCAGCACACTTCTCCCCTCTTCTTTCTCTTCTTGGCCTGGGAGCAAAACAACTGGATGGCTGGATTTGTACATTTATTCACATCTGACCCATTTCTCTCTCTCCCACTCTCCCTTGAAAGCATCTTAGTAGGAGCTGAGAAATTCCTAACAATTTGATTGATTGTTTTTTTTTTTTTTTTTGAACTTTGGGGCAACTCTGATGCACCTGGACTGCTGCTGAGCCCATCTACAGCTGAAAAATGAAATGGGGGCATCCCTGGCCCACAAACCTGCTGCCCAGCTTACAGGAGACGAGCAAAAAACATCAAGTGGCCTTTCTGTTCAGGTCCCATCCTGGTCCCTAAGGGCTGGCAAGAAGTGATGTGGACGCAGTGGGCCACTGGCAAACCAAACCACATCTGGCATCGTCTGGCATCTGACCTGCAGCCATTAATATTATTTGGGGGGGGCACTGGCTCTTGCTTCTATATTCCTTATATGGAGCAGCTGTAGGCCTTTCTTCTGCCCATGCTGGTCACGGGACTTGCTCTAACCCCAGGGCCACGGAGGCATGCCCATTCACCCATGACAAGAAGGTTCAGAGCCTCTGAGAGCGCCGGGTTATAACCCAAGATTGAAGCTCCTCATGACTCCCTGGTGAGTGTGAGCTGGGCAACACCAAGACTCCCGTGTGTGTCCAGGAACTCCAGGCTCCTGAGAAGGGGGAAGTCACTCGGGGGCTTCCACTGTACGAACTATAGATCTCAGAGTCTTTTTGGGGGGAGGGGTGGCCCTTGGAGTCAGACTGGACCTTGAGAATATTCTTCTCATTAAAGGTTTAATAAGTCAAGATCCCAAAGGGCAAGTGACTTACTCAAGGTCACAGAGTTGGTCACTGATGGCTTTGGACAGAAGATTGCTCACCACTGAGCCATCATGGAACTCAACAAGCTTAAGATATTGACATCCTCCCCCAGTCCTACCCTCTTCTCCTTTGGTAACAGGTCCAGTGTCATCACCCAATTACCACAAAGACAAAGAGAGAGAGCCCCTCGGCACTCAGCTGATTTAAAGACATCCGAAGCAGCATGCCTAACCTGTCGATGCCCAGTGAATGTGCTTTCTTTGCATCTTGTCATGACAAATATCACAATGGGGAAAAACTGAAGTCTTTCCATGTCGTACAGTGCAGGACACCCCAGTCCCTTCCCTCGTCATGCTGCGTTTCCATGACAACACCATCACTAAATCAAGTTATATGATTACATTCATAGACGAGCTTTTTCCTTCCTTTCCAACAGTTTTTTTTTTAAAATGAGGGCCAGCTAATTTGATAAGGGATGACCTCGTCAATTATCTCTTCAGTCATGCTGAGCCCTTTCTAGTTTGAACAGATTCCTCTCTGAGCTGACTTGTTTATTTACTATATAAGAAGGGAGACAAGATGATTCACTTTTTTTTTTTGCCATATTTGGTATAGAAAAATGTGGTTCCTTGGCCAGCAGAGCAAAGAGTGGAGCAGAACTTTCCAGTGGCTGGCCATCAGTGAATATTCACAGGCAAGCTAGG
Source organism: Ailurus styani (assembly GCA_002007465.1). Classification (NCBI taxonomy): domain Eukaryota; kingdom Metazoa; phylum Chordata; class Mammalia; order Carnivora; family Ailuridae; genus Ailurus; species Ailurus styani. Next base: position 369,588 of record LNAC01000851.1, on the reverse strand, counting down.
ATTGAGATGTGGGTGCATGAGAGCAGTACGGAGGGTCCAAGTGCAATCAGAGAAGGGTCCATACCCAGCTACCTAAGGTGGGATGAGCTTGAACCATTGGAGCAACAGAAGGGCAGGTGTGTGGGGTTGAAGCGTGGCAGGTGCTTCAGATGAAGTGAATTTGGAGAGGTCAGAAGGGCCAGAAAGTGCACTTCTGATTCCCATGTATGTTTTCAAAGGACAACAGATGTGTACCTGAGAGGGGAGATCCTGATCCAGGTGAGGGATGATGGTAGCCAGGATGATGGCCATGCCAGTGGAGGTGGAGACAGAGGATGGGATGGAGACACAGGTTGAAGGTGGACTAGCCAGAACTTGTTGATGGGTGTGGGGGGAAGGGAGGAGTCAACGCTGATTCCTGAGTCCAGCTTGAGCAACAGGGGGAGTGCACGGTGGTGGTGATAACTGCTGAGGTGGCCAAACTAAGGGATAAATGGGTTACAGGGGAGAATGAAAGGCAGCTGTCTTTTAAAAATTCATAGCTCCATTTCAAACTGAATTCTGACTGCATGTCAACCCATGCTGAGTTGCCAAGGGAGCGATTACAAGCACGCATGCACACACACACACACACACACACACACACACACACACCCTTCATTTCTCCAGAATCCCACTTTAAGTAGTCATGCCTAATATGTTAAAAATGATCTCCAATTGTCTTTCTAAAAAGGGTAATAGATCCACAGATGTGCATCTGTGTGTGGAGTGTGTCCATTCTGATGTGTTATGTGCATATGAGCCTGGGGAATAACATTATCCTCCAGGCCCTGCCCCTCTACAGAGGAGAGTAATAGGTCTTGCCTCAAGCCAACTCTGTAAAACCAAAAAAAGTGATGGAGTCAAATGAACTTGGGCCTGTGTCCAGGAGAGGATGAGAGGGCCCGGCAAATGCCAAAACTGCTGGTCCCATCACAGCTTCAGATGCTGAAAAGCATTATGCTAATTGACAAAAATACATGTCTGCCTTAATTCCTGCAGTCCATAGCACAAAGGAAAAGACAGTTTTCACAACTTCAGGTAAGGAAAAAAATAGATTCTCTGGCTTCCACCTTTGCGTCTAAGACTGGAACTGTCAGAGCACCAAAGAAATAGCTGACAAGACAGATTCCACGATTACGTCTGAAATCTACTCACTGGCAAGGAGCTAAGGATACATCAAGAGAATGAATGAAAAGCATCCTGACCAAAGGCTCAAGAATGAGTGCCACATTTGGACCTGATTTGCATGCTTGTTTTGAGATATCTAGGTGAAAAAGCATGTCACCAAGAAATCTATTTACAAAAAGCTCCTAGAATTGATGGGAGAAATGTGAAGAGAATCTTAGGAAATAAAACTCTTGAAGAGAGTGTCATTGGTTGTCAAAGACACATGGCTTTACAAGGGTAAAGAGTTGGGTAAGTGGGCACTATCTTGGGTCCAGTTTTCAGTGAGTGGGGTAGTTGATGGTTGACAGTTTACTACACATGTCCTCTGAATGAGGGGAACTGGCTCCAAATTCCCCAATGAAACAGCTGGTAAGCTCTGAAAGGGCAAGTTATCTTTGGGGGTCCTTGTGTTTCCTGAAAGTATAAGAAAAAGAGAGCACCAGCGTCAATAGGAACAGTTAAGGAAAATCTTTAGGAGCCTTTGAAGAGAGCAAGAAGTTCCCTGAGGTCTCAGGGAAAGCGAGCGGTCCCAGTGGAATCCTTTTGTCTGTGGTGAACAGGCTTTTCTCATCTTTGGGTCCCCCAGGCTAAATGGGCTTAGGAAACCAAAGCCATGTTCCCAAAGTCCACCTCTGCTCATCCTTAACTGATAATACAGTTTGAGTGTCTTTCATATGTGGGCATTGCCTTTGGTTCTGAAATAATGCCTCAGTAGATCAAGGCCAATCCTTTATGGAAAGAATTTAGCTTAACAGAGTTAGAGAACATTGTGACTATCATTAATGATGATGTTTGTTTAGTTGCTATGCTTTCGTGCAAATGTTCAGAAAAGACTTTGAGTCATAGGCAAAATAGACACATCTCTGTAGGGGAGGGTCTCTGCTGTCACTGGATCCTTGTAATGCCCAAGCTACCTGGGCAGCACCGACATTGTGGTAAGAAAGACAAGCCACCGAGTAGGAAGCCTCTGGGTTATTGTCTTAATTCATTCACTCCTGCCTTGGATGCTGGGGTATCCTCAGCATTTAACTCAGTACACTTCTGTCAATGAAGATCTGTCTCCAAAACACCATATCATTATACTCAGGATATATGAAAGCATATTATTTTTATTGCTTAACTCTTACCAGCTTAGTGGTAACAGACCTGACCCTATACTCAGCAGCTAAGATACTAAGCCTATTTCATTCATTCATTTACTCACACACTACACTTTAGTGAGCAATTCCTGCATGCAAGGTGCCATGCTGGGTGTTCCGGGAACATAAAAATGACCAAAGCATGGTCCCAGCTCCCTAACACTCATCTGGGAAGAGGGGGAGAGGCAAGACACATGTTATTAACAGAGGGCTTGCCAGCATGAAGTTCCTTGGGGGATGAACAAAGAAAGTGGAGACTCAGAACAGGGGGCAGATCTGAGCCAATGTGAAGTCCTATTTCTCCTCATGGGAAGTAAGAGAAAGCTTCAAGGAGATAACACCCAGCTGGAGCCTGCAGGACAACTGCAAGGAGACTAAAGATAATGGGGAGCTGGCCAGGAAGCATGGGCAGGAAGACCTCTGGGATTTCTTGGTGGGTGGTGAAGAATCCATTTTTTTTTTTAAGATTTTATTTATTTATTTGACACAAAGAGAGAGATCACAAGTTGTCAGAGAGTCAGGGAGAGAGAGAAGGAAGCAGGCTCCCCGCTGAGCAGAGAGCCCGATGCAGGCCTTGATCCCAGGACCCTGAGATCATGACCTGAGCTGAAGGCAGAGGCCTTAATCCACTGAGTCACCCAGGCACCCAAGAATCCATTTTTGCTACACTATCATATACCAATATACAGAAGAAAAGAAAAAAGACTGAACATGGTTGATGCACAGACGGCGAGGACACTCTGAAATAACTATAAGGATAATGAATAACAATTAGGAGCACTTCCTAAGTGCCAGATTGTGCTCTAAGCACTAAGATAACATCTCAGAAGCAGATACTACCATTATCCTTATGCTACAGGGAAACTAAGGCACAGAGAATGACGTTTACTTGCCCAAGGCTATTAATGTACCTAAAAAGAGCAGAGCAGTGAGGCTAGTATTTGAACCCAGGTGGTCTGACTCTGACACCCAATCCCCTCCTTTCCAAGCCAGGTTGGCCCTTTGTTGGTGGGGGATGTGACTGGGGAGAGTTCTGAGCATGACCAGGACATTGCATTCAGGATGTTGATCTGGCGTGAGTCATGCTGAATTTCGATGGAAAGGGAACAGACTGAAGTCAGAAAGATCATCTCAATGGCCTCCATCCAGACACAAGGGGACCCAAGACGGATCCAGGGTAGAACAATGAAAGTAACGTGATAGATAACGTTTTCTTGTTCCTATTATATCCAAGGCACTGGACTAAGCATGTTCCCTGCTTTCTCTTACCTGGCAACAGAACTTCTATGAGGTAGGTGTTAGCCTCATCTGTATACACAGATAAGGAAACTGACGCCCTGAGTCATAAAGGCCCCGCAGGAGGTCTGCGGCAGACAGGGTTTGCACTCTTGACCATTGCAGGAATCCCGAGAAATGGCAGAACTAACAGAACTTGTCAAGTTCAAAGTCGGACATGGTGCCGGAGGGAACGCATGGAAGGGAACACAGGCTTTGGGACAAGACAGGACCCTTGCAGGGGAAGGGAGTCTGACAAGGCACACGTGGGGACCGCTGACCGATCTTCCTCTCCCCACCAACCCAAGCGGGTTCAGACAGCCCATGGAAAGCTACAGGACCGTCTGCCCAACAGCCAGCCTCAGGAGTTCCCAAGTGGGTGAACTCACACAGAGGACGCTTGCTGGCATCAGACTCTGAAGATGTTGCTGGAGAGAAGATGCAGAGAAAGGTGCTGGCCAGGATCTTCAGGAGGAGCTCCTGAAGGACTCCTTGTTTAGGGCCAAATTTTCAGGGGGACCCCTGCCTGAGACATGCATCTGGGCCACGGAAGCTCCTCCAGTACCAATCTGAGGTGGAAACTGGCTCCTCAGACTGTGGAACAGGTTGCAGATCTGGGTCCCTGGTTGCAGAAACTTCTGGACTTTAAGGTTAGGTTTTTTTGTTAAACTTGAAACTCCTATCCAGAATCTCTATATTATACCAGAGTCAGGGTTAGGGTGGGAGGCATGACACCTTGGTAAAAAAACCAAGTTCCCTCCGGGTAGGACTTATTCTGATGCCTCGAGGTACGACAAACAGCAGGTCTTCTACTGAGCTTCTCCAGAGAACAGAATCACCAGGAAACCATTGACAAAGATCTACACCACCAGGCACCAACATTGAAAATGCATGGAGTATTTTCTGATAAATTAGAGCACTTAATGGACTATTGTATTCAGATTGCTTTGTTGAATATTTGCTACAGACTAGCTCTTTAAACTAGCACATGTGATAAATCCAAATAGCAGCACCTGGTTGTTCACTTAGCTTTGGTACTTAACAGTTTTCAAACGAAGACGTACTACAAAATTTCAAATAGTCAACACACAGCCACCGTGTATAAATTGTGGCTGTTGGCAACATCATCTCAGAGGAACACATAAATAAAATTTATGTTCCAAATAACGAAATAAAAGAAAAAATACAGACAGTGGGGATGAGGGAAGCAATAATAAATAAATAAGATGAAGAGGAGTATACAGCAGGCTCTACGTGTCTGGCCCCCACTGGGAAATGTTCAGTGTCTCAGTCATGTGCACGCTCTTGGCCCTCACTGTTAGGGGCCAGATTTCATACTGTCTGCTCCAAGGCTTATTCCCAAGCTCTTTCTATATCACACAGGATTCAGGATATGAACCACAGACACAGTAGATGAATTCATGTCACCCTTTGGTCTGTGGATATCTAAAAGGCACTGGAATCTCCAAATTCTGCAGATCGCATTTTAGAGAGGGATCTGATTTGCATAACAGTAACGGTAGGTTTTATATGTTCAACCTGTGCCTCTGAAGCAGAACTGGGTATCAGGATTCCAGCGCAAGTCCTGTAGTTGGGAGCAGAGGTTCCCAGATAGCAGCAGCAGACAAGCAGGAAAATGAGCTGGGGAAGAGCTGGGCAGATAACCAAGGTGTTATCAACCATGGCACTGTCTGGGCACCTAGAGCTTCTTCCTGTTCTGGCGACTCTGGGAGATAGCCTAAAACAAATGTTTCATTTAACCCAAGTGAGGCATGAAGGAATGTAGATACCTACCAATCAAGCCCACTCCATCTGAGGGCTACTTCTGGGCTGTCCTGCATTCTGGTAGAATGAGCTCCACGGACCAGAAAAACCTCTGAGTCGTGGGGGCTGGAAGTTGGGAGGTGGGCGGGCACACACAAGCTGCAAGTACTAGGCAGAAGTGAGGTAGTGTCTATGCAGGGCAGACACTCTGTCAAGAGCTTGGCATGCCTGCCTTCATGTACTCCTCAAAGCAACCTGATGACGTGGGTGCCATATTTATCTCCAGGGACAGATGAGGGAAACTGAGGCTTGGCAAGGCAAAGTAACTTGCCCATGGCTATGGAGCTAATAAATGCAGAGCCAGGATGGAACGCAGACGGGTTTCATTCCAAGAGCGTGTTCTAACCCATCTTCATGCTTTGTATTCAGCAACAGGGGTCCTGGGGACATCAATCTCCTAGCAAGCCCATGGGACCTAATCGTTAAGCCTGGGCCTTCTGAAGTGGGTCCCGGGAGCAAGGAGGGGAGGGATCTACTGAAACATAATAATTTACTCCCTTTGTGCTAATCCTCTCTGGACGCCAGTTTTAGCTTTGTGTTGACACTGACAAATTAAGGACATGCTCAGCACTTTTCCAAGAGTAAACAGCAAATTCCACAAGCTCTTCTAATCATTTTTCTCTTCCAGGGTAAAATCCCTTAACTAAACATGTCTGCCCAGCGAGTGAACTGTTGCTGGGACCTTGCTGACCGGATCATACAGGTTCCTTTAAGTTTCAAACCCCTGCAGCTGCCTCTCTCCCAGAGCGCTGGGCCTGGTAAGATGCCAGCTGCAGAGAGGCCTCTGTGACGTCCCCTGTTTGGCTGCTCAGGAGGACGGGGCTGCCTCTGAATGGATCTGGCTCTGGGCCCATGACAGGTGTTTCTAACACGCTAATCACAGGGGAGCTGCCCTTAGAGGGGTGTGGGATGGAGAAAAGGTGAAGATCAAAAATCTACCATTTACTGAGCACCTACTGTGCACCTCAGATGTGGAAAGTGAGCTTAGAAGTTCTGTGACTTGTTCCAAAGCACTGAGTTTGTGGGTGATAGACAAGTGTCCTCACTCCTAATCTGGGTTTCCTGCCTTGTCCTCGAACATCCCATTGGACCCTGGCAATGACTTCCCTGCATCCCATGTATTTGAATTGCTAAACCCAGGCTAGCCCTGAAGAGGATGAAATGAGGGAGCAACACCTCTTTGCAGGCAACCTTTTTTCCTGTCTCTGCTTCTTGATTTCAAGCTGACAACATAAAAAAGGAAGGGAAAGCGCTGAATCAGAATCCATCTGAAGGCTTTCCAGGGCAGCCCCCTGCCACAAGTGGCTATTTAAATTTATGTTAATTAGCATGAAATAAAAATAAAGAATCAGTCCCTCAATCACACTAACCACACTTCCAGTGCTGAGCATACACACACAGGCCAAGCAGCTACCCTACTGGACCGCGCCGTCAGAGAACATTTCCACCAGTACAGAAAGTTCTATTAGATAGGGCTGGTGTATAAAAGTTGAGTTGTTTCAGAGCCAAAAAAGCAGAGGGAGAGCCTTGGAGAGACAAAAATCACCCCTGGGGCGGAGGTGGACCAAGAGCTTTGACATGCAAAACTGCCTCTTCTTGGGCTGGTATGAGGGGCGGGCAGCGGAAGGGGCCCTCTCCACCTCCTGCTGGTAGCCTGGCCCTTCTGTCCCCTAATAACCGGCTGTTGCAGCAAATAGTTTATTCCTTGGCTCTTAACAAAAGCAATCTGGGCCCCAGGGAGAGGAGCACATCCAGAGAAACTACTCCAGATATTAAAATTAAATAGCAGAGAGAACTGGAAGAAACTCAGGCCACAAGGAAATGACATCCCTTGGTAAGACCCCTTCCAGACAGCTTCCTCCCCCAGGACTGAAAGGGAACAGACCACCTAGGACGGAAGCTCTCCTCAGAAAGGCCCCCCACCTAGCCGCTCCAAGAACACATCCACATCAGCCTTGGTTTTCGCTCTGGGTGGAGGGGGCTCACTTGGGGTTGGAGTTGCAGAGCCCAGACTCCTCCTTCAGGAGCTGCCCCACCCCCTGCACCTGCTGAAGGCAGACCTGTACTTTGATCATGTTGACTGGTTAAGACCTGACCCAGGGGAGGGCAACACAGTCTGGCCGGTAATCCATGGTCAGGCGGGAAGAAATGAGCTGACTGAAGCTGGGAATTGAGAAGGAGTGAAGGGTACAGGGAGACAGCAAGCAGAGCAGGTGCACAAGGAGGCCAGCATGGGAACGGTGTGGAAAGGGAGGGCGGGATGGATAAATCCAGGTCACGTAGGCACTCTGCCTGCCTGGAAGCCCTGGGGGTACAGTAACATCAAGGCAATACAGAATGGACCTGGAAAAACCACAATTCCAGAGGGAGCCTGGTATTTGACCAGCCCCCCCCCCCCCCCGCCCCGGCCTCATATCCCCATCACTTCCTCCAATGCCACCTGGTTTCCTCCGCAGCTTTGGAGAACAAGCCAGCTCTTAATGGAACCATGAGACAGAAATTAGCAAATTCCTTGAGTTTAAAAAGCAGGCTGATCTGGGAAGAGGATGGAATTTGGATGCAGGCTCACAGAGCCAGTTTCCCTAAATTCCCGGACCAGATTAAAGAGTCCTTGGGCTAGAGGAGGAGGAAAAGAAATATGGACAGGAGCTGGGGGTTCAGAAAAGCCCCCACGCTTGGGATCCAGCATCCTGGACACCATCATATGGGGACCACAGGGATGGACATCAATGACCCTCACTGCCACTCCCAGGGAGCCAGGCTTGATGACCCAGCACAAAAATCTTGCCTCTAATTCTGAAATGCTCCACCCCGTGTAGAGCCCGCCTCCTGTGAATACACATGAGCTCCTAAAATCAGCACTGGATATAGGGGTGCAGTGAAGATGGAAATGTGGACAAAGGAGTCCCCACCACTGGACAGACCGGGCCTGAGGCAGATGGCCAGGGACCATCCAGGGGCTCATGCATCCTTTTTGGTGCCTTGGGAAGCCTAATGTGGCCCCAGTGGTGGCTGACCTAATGCTTTAGGGAGGAGGAAGTCCCTTCTGTGTGCACGGGGTTGACACCTGAGTTTCCAGTAGGGTTCCTCCAAACATACCCAGGTTTTAGAATATGAAGATGGACATCAGAAACATTCTCGTTGCTATTTCTTTCCTGGCTGGTCCATGGATGGGTCTGAGCTGCTCGACCAGTTAACAAGCCCATCTCTCAGCCAGATTCACTTAGCAGGAATTTGCCTTCCTAAGGGCTATCCATTCATTTTTAGGACTGTGATCCTTTATACCACCTCTCACACACACATAGAGCAATATCTGTCTGCAGAAAGAGAGGAATTACATTAAAAATGTGAAAAGAAGACTTGAAGCTTAGGAAGAATATTTTTTTTTTAAAGATTTTATTTATTCATTTGACACAGAGAGAGAGATTACAAGTAGGCAGAGAGGCAGGCAGAGAGAGAGGAGAGAGGAGGAAGCAGGCTCCGTGCTGAGCAGAGAGCCCGATGTGGGCCTCGATCCCAGGACCCTGGGATCATGACCTGAGCCGAAGGCAGCGGCTTTAACCCACTGAGCCACCCAGGCGCCCAGGAAGAATATTTTTGAATGCCGATAAGATACACAGGAGGTATTCATTTCTGCAATGGAAGTTGACTTATTAAGGACAGACCCATTCTGAGAAAGAATTTCAAATATCGATTATTTAAAGCTTCTTTTACTAGATGAGAAAATGTGTAGCTTGATTTATAATCTCAAAGATTCAACTATCAACCAGCGGGATGATTAGCAAATTTCACAAAATATTCCAAAATCACAAAATTATTCACAGCCTTCTCTCTCTATTTAGGGCAGCCTCCATGAGCTTATAGGGTGCAAATTTCCTCACAGACAGAGAATACTGCTTTTAGGGTCTCAACATTATAACAGATTGGCTACTAAGCAGGTTCTAAGACCAGTGTGTTTTCTTGGGGATTTCCACTGTTGATACAGTTATTCCAATGATGACTTTCCACACTAGTAAAGAACCCATCCATGAATAACATCAAAAGGAACAGAAATATTTTTTTAGGGCAATCCCAGGATTTAGGGTTTCTGAAATCCACCAAACCAGAAAGATCCAAGGGAAAATGAAAGCTGCAGCATTCGGCAAGTTTAACCAGAAATGGCTATTTGATTTCCACAAAACTCACCCAAGAGAGGAAAGTATTTCTGTGAAAGTCAAAGAAGAAGAGAAGCAAGTTGTGATAGTGAAGATTTAGAAGACTCTTTTGGGGTGTCCTCAGAAGCACCTGTGTCCACAGACCAGAAACCGACTGGGGTGGAAGGCTACGAGCTTTATGGGGCCCCACACGAAAAGCAAACCCATGAGGTCCAACTGGAATGGGGAAGTTGGAGTTTGAACACAAATGGGATGTTTAGTCAGGTTTCAGAGTAAGATCTGAGAGGACTGGGTTCTCTGGTCTAGATCTGAAATGACCGTCAGTGAATCCCAGTGAAAGGACAGCTCTCCCTGGGGCAGGGTGATGTGACAGGGCACACCTCTGGGACCTTCACCTCACTGGATGGGCAGACCCTGCTCCAAGGGCCCAGAGGCAGCTGGATGACATTCAGTCCCCTACACCCCCTCCCAATGCCTCTCCCCAAGCCTCGGGTATTCTTGGGGTACTGAGACTCTGGAACCCCTCCCAAATGGCCCTGAACCTTTCTCTGTGGTCTGCCTTGGTCTTCGTCACCTGACTAGAGCATAGACCATGCCGGGTCCCCTCTGGCCATACCTGACTCTTCTTCCTAGGCAAGGAGGGATGGCGAAGTCAGGAATCTCTTTCCCCCCACTTCCAACTCAACGGCTGAGTCATCTCATGGAGCCTCCCAGGTGATGCCTGCCCCCCATCTTCCCTGTCCTTAGTTTCTGTTCACTCCCGACACCCTGTACTCTTGAGTCTCTACATCTTTGATCATGGGTTTCCCTTTCCTGCCTAGAATTCCTTTTCTCCCTTCTTTGGAAAATGCCAACCTACTCCAACCCAACTGCACCTTCCAATGTTGGAAATGGCCTTCTCTGCTCCCCCACTACAGCATGTGAAGGAACTGCCCCTAAGTGAGTCTCCCCATAAGACAGTGGGCCGGTGCAGTGTGAGGCTCTATCTCGGGCTTCCAGAGGGGTCCAGCCCAGTGCTACCATATGTGGGGACTCAGAAATGCTTTCTAGATGGCTGAGAACAGGAAATCTACACTAAGCTCCTTGCAGCTTTGACTCATACATTCATCTGGGCCCTGGAAGTGTTTCTTCTTATATCCAGTGATGTTCATCGGACAGTTCCTGAACATCCTAAGAACTCTAGACGCCATGGGACATGAAAGGGATGAAAAGAATCTCTCATTCCTGTGCTCAAATGTGCAACCTTTGTTGTTCAATGTGCCAGACCCTGTACAAAGAGGCTTCCTCATGAGGTTTATATCCTGTGGAGAAGGTAACACAATATTCGGCCCTTGACCTTGGGGATGGCACCAGCAGACCCACCCTACCATGCCCCTGTGCCACACAGAAGAGGTGCCCTCCTCCTCGTCCGAGACTGTCTCCACCCCTCACCCTGTGCATGTGTGTGGGTGCCCCAGGAAGCAAGTTCCTGCTTCTCTGCCTGGGTCTCTTCCCTCCAAGAGGCAGAGCTGAGGCTGTAGCAGCAGGCATGGGTCATTTGAGCAGAGAACTGCTGAGAGCATGGTCTTAAAGGGGTGGATGCTGACCATGGCCCCTGGACTTCTCACCCCTATAATTTTTATGATGCAGGGTTCAGGGCAGGAGCTAACTATGGTATTAAATACTAGTGATGACAAAGTGCTAACCCAGAGGCTTGCATCCATTCTTGCAAGGGAGTGTCTAAGGGGGATTTATCTCTTTTTGTCCTGCTTTGCCTACATGCCTCCCCTCCCCGAGAATTCTGTTATCACGGAGACCAGAGGCCTTATGGCTACTCTTGGCTCATGAACTCACAAGGCAAATGCACTCTGCTCTGCCTTCAGTTGGATTCAGAGGACCTGCCAGCGAAGGTGGAGCAAGGGCCCTGCCAGCTGCAGGCCACAACCACACCTTGGAAGGGTGGAAGCTCATGCTGTTTGTGCTGAGACTAGGAATCTCCTGTTGCAGGCATCAAAGCATCTGGGTACTAAAGGCTACAGGGAGTTCTGGATCCAACTCAGTGACTGGGGCTCCTCAGCTTGGAGACAGGGGAGCCTCCTTGGTGCCGAGGGTGGGAACCGGCATCCATATTAATTGCTCTGTGCATGGGAAGGGCAGGGATGACAACAAAGAGTCTGCTTTATCTGGTGTTTTCAGAGAATGTCTTTGCTAAAAAAAGACTTCCCATGCCTTTTCTCCAAGGGGAGGGTTCTGGGCAGTTGGGGCAAGTGGGGAAGACCTGAGGAGCTGATTGCTTTCACGGCAAGGGGAGTCAGGCTTAGGGCAGCTTTGGGTCCAGGGAGGCTAAGCATCTTGTCAGAAACCACACGCAGAACAAGGACGGCAGACATGGGCTCCAAACCCAAGTCCCATCCGACTCCAGAGCCCAAAGTGTGGACTGAAGAGGAAGGTCTTTGTCCCCTGCTCTTGAGTCATGGTGGGTTTGTGACTGTAACACAGTCTGGTGGAAATGACGTGTGTGGCTTCCAAGGCCAGAAAGTTCCAGGCCATGGGGCTTCCTCCTTGTTCACCGAGTGTCCCTCTCCAAGAGCTGGGCTACCACACAGAGCCATGATGGAGAGGCCACATGGAAGCGCTCTGGCCAACAGCTGGTGCTTGGTCACCACAGCCTGGACACCAGATGTGAGGGTGGAGAAACCCTCTTGGGAGGGGGGTTCTCCAGCACCGGGGCACTAGCCCAGCAGCTGGGGTCACTGCCAGCCATCTGAGTTGTCTCCTCCCAGACCCAGGTCCTGTGGCACAGCATTCCCTCTGTGCCCCTTCTGAACTCCTGACTCACAGAACCCATAAGAAAGGGAGAGTGGTCACTGGGTATGCCACTAAATTTGGAGAATTTGTTTCACAGCAATAAATAACCAAAACGGAATTAAGAGCATTCCGGGGGAGAGTGAGTACCACAGAGACGGGAAAGCACAGTGATGTACCTAGTCCAGCATCTGGCCTGGGTCTTTCTGATTCTGTGGTCACTCCTTAAGATATATTTTCACTCACACGCCCTTCGCATGCTCTCCAAACAGGGCAAGGGAAACTGAAGGCCTTCCATGCCCTGGGTCTGCCAAGGAAGTGCTAGGGCAATGGTGGACATTAGGAACCAGAACAAACATTTATTACTCACCTACTCTAGGTCAGATGATGTGTCCGTGGTGTGACACATAATCTGTAAATTTCACAAATACTTTGCTGCTACTGCGTGCTAGAAACAGGTCTGGGAAAGAAGCCATGTGCAAGAAGACCAAGCCCCAGTTCCCCTGGGCTTGCGTGTGAGTGAGGTTGATGGACAAGAAACAAATAATGATAGCATACCATATCAGATAGTGATCAGTGATATGGAGAAAAACAAAGCCTAGGATGGGGAATGATGACGACATTCTAGAGAGGCTGGTTAGGAAAGGGTTCCCCAAGAGGGTGGCACTGAAGGAGAGAGAGCAAGGTTAAATAGTAGACAGCAAGTCTGGTTGACCTTGGGGCCCATGGTTTAGACTCTGATACCAAGGAAAGAATACATTGTTATCTTCCAGCTTATGAACGTGCAGTCTCCTGCAGAGGGTGTGTTTGGAGATTGTCCTTCATGGGGCTCAAAGGACCCACACCAGGTGTGCACCTCACTATGCCCACCCACCACTGGCCAGGCCTCCCCTCTGGACCCTCCAGCAGCGCCCCAAGAGGGGTACTTACGCAGAGCACGTGGAGAACCACCGCCCCCTGTCTTCGATCCTCATTGGTGAAGATGTCATTGGGGAATTCGTGCAGGGCTGAAGAATGGAGAGAAAACCAGCTCAGAACAGAGGACAATATTTTCAGCTCTGGAGGACTGGGACAGTCGCCCCAGTCCTTGTTTTAATGCAGAATCCATGAACTTGGATGAGAAAAAAATTACATCTTTATGTTCACACATCTCTAACTGGAATTTAGTGTTTCCTTCAGATAAGAAGGTAGGCGACAAACCTCAGGAGTGTGAGAAGCACCGGGGGCTCAGTCCCCAACATGTAAGTTTTCATGATACATTACACTATATGCTCACGGCAGCTCTCGCTCACTACTGCAACATTTGGGGGGAGGTTTAGATCACCCCTTGTGATTTACAGTGTTCATAAAGAACTACATGAACCAACTTGATGCAGGTTTATTTTCTAATACTTCAACAACTTCAATATGATCAGTTTCCTTTTGTAAGCTTATATAGTTGGTCACATGCATTGAAAAATGGCTTTCTGAGCAGAGGTCTGTAGGCTTCCCTACATTACCAAGGGGTCCATGGCACACACAGGGTTAAGGTCCCTGCCCTAAACTGTCCCTTCTTTCCCACCAGGACTGCCTTGGCTTGGGGCCTCAGGCCTGGTGCACACCTTCTCTGCTCTTTCATTCCCTTTTCGAACTTGACCCACATTTGCCACCACTGGACTGGACTATCAAGCACAGAGCTGCTCATGCCTGTCTCCCAGCTCCCAAAGCTTTCCTTCTGGGAGATGCAAGTCCTAGTCAGTACACTGGCAGTGCCAAGCTGCTCTTGGTTGTTCCCTACTAGAACTTTCTTCTCTTCTCCCGCCCTTCTATACTTTGCACGTGCTCATTCACTCAATTACTAATTGAGCAGTTACTGTGTGCCAGGCTGTGCTCTCACTGCTGGAAATTCAACAGTAAGCATGGTTGCATGGGTCTCATATTCTCACCAGACAGGACCATTTGCCATTCTTTGGGCACACCTTGCATTTGCTTTCTTTTTATATCTTTATCTGCACAGACTACACCATCAGCCTGAGATATCCCCTTCCCCAAATGATCTTCTCTCCCTGCCTTTCATAAAATCCCATCAGCTTCATGGCCGGGGCCTTCTTAAAGCCTCCTCTGGGACCCATGGCTCTCCTCTCCAGGAGACACATCAAAGCAGGCTCCGTGAGGAGCTATGCACATTTCCCTGCCCTTGGCCCCATCTTCAGCATATGTGGCCAGCTGATGAAAGCAGCCTTTTTCTCGGAGCTACACAAGCTCTCCATCCTTCTCCAGAGCACAGGTAGGACAACTACCACTAGTCGACAGGGAGGATGTACAAGAGGACAGCTGCTTGCCATATGTTTTGCTTTGGGTTTCCCCCAAAGCAGACCCTCAGCCAAGGATTTGGGGTACATAGCTTATTTGCAGGTGACTCTTGGACACATTATGAATGAAGAAGGGGAGGAGACCAGGGAAGGAGGGGAGGCAAAGACAGTGACATTGACGAGCCTGGAGGATTTCACTTAGAAGACCAAATGACATGACAATCTGGAAATTACCAGAAGGGGACAAGGGTTCACAGAGCAAGCTTGAAGTTTATCCATCAGGCCCTACACAGCAAGGATTCCAGCCACTTTGCTGAGGCATCTCTGTTCTAGCATCTTCCCCCTATGGGCTTAATGCTTCTGGCTGGTGTGCTCTTGTTCAGTGAGCAGAGCTAGTGGAAGCCCTCCAGACTCACTGATGAGAAACCCTTCAATATCCTTCTCCCTGAAACTTCCCTGCTGCCCACAGTACCCACTGAGGCTGGATCTGGAGAGACTTGGACTTTGCAGTGCCCAGTCAATTCCTGCCTGTCTTTCCTTCCACACGTCCTGGCTCTCCTTGGGCACACAGGGTGTCTTACACTTTTAGGAGATGCTTTCTCCCTTTGAACTTCTCTTTGAACTCACCTGAATAAATTTTAGTCCAAATAACCATCCCATGACTCTCACATTGCCCTCCCCTCCCCAAGTTGTTCAGTATGGATCAGAAACCATGAGAAATGTCCCTTTCTGTCCAATTCCCAAACCCAGGACACTGACGGTCTGCATGGGCACCCCATGGTGGGGAGTGGACCAAAGGTAAGGAGAGAAAAGGCCCTGCAGGGTGGGTTGGAGACCTTCCAGCACTGGCTGGTCCCCATGTTCACCTGGACTTGCCCAGGCCTTGTGTCCCAGTCCTTGGTTCTGAAAAAACCACCACCACCATTTGCATCTTAGTGACTTCTCCTTTCTGATGTTCCCTTTGTACTATAGAGACACTTCAGTGGCCTGGGGAGGTGGAGCTTGGGATGGGCTGGCTGGTGATGGGCTGATATGGACAAGATGAAGGCTCTGGTGGGCAGATGGCCAATGACAGACCTGTGCAAGATGACACGTTCATTGAGCACCTGTTCCTGGCAGGACCGTGCCTTGCCCTTTATACCCACTATCCATTTTTGTCCTCACAGAAGGCTATTATTCCCATTTAGTAGACAAGGAACCCAAGGGACAGAGGATTCGATTCCATACTCAAGGATCCACAGCTGGAAAGCTCCAGAGCAGGGCCACCCATGAAGCAGATGCAGGCCTGGCAATGTCCCTTGCTGCTGTTATCCCAGATCCTGGCATCTAGTTGCAATCTTACCCTGCTAGGTGGCCTCTTCCTTCCTGGGACTTCCTCCAAGTAGAGGATCTGATCAGATCTACGTTGTGCCCCCACACACCAGAAGGAAAAGGTAGGCTGGTTTTTTTCCTCTCTATTTCCCTGTGTAGCTGCCATGGGGCTTTTCTGCACTGGGCAGTTCATGGTTTAAATGTGAACATCCTATTGACAGAGAAGCAGAGACAGAACTACTATGCTAAGTTAATGCATGGATCACAATGGCCATCACCCTTGAGAAACCAAAGCAACCCTCGGATGGGTGCCATGCAAAGCAATGACATGTGGGGACCACTTATCGTCAATGAGGAGTAGAGGTGGGTACAAAAGTGGGAGCTGAGGTATGTTCTATCACGGACATGTTGAAGACAGCTACTTCTTTACTTGCCGCCCCTGAGGCTTCCTAGATGAGGAGTAATGTGATTTTGAGTAAAAATGGGGCTGAGGGCAGTATGTGAAGGGACTGAGGGTCACAGCAGTGCAGCCCCACCAGTCTGCATCTGCAAGGTGTCCACCCTCATGCAGGCTCCATCCTCCCCGCTTCCTGCTGCTTCATCTGTGAGGTTACCCTGGGCCCACAGTGTAATGATTCGATTAAGGGTACCATGTCAGTAAGTGATATATTATGTTCTGAATCCAGGCATTTTGATTTTAAATCCCCCTGGCACTCAACAAACAGCCAAGTGGTTGAGTGTAATGACCATAAATAAATGGATCCACAAGGCTTCATGTTTGATTGGGGAAGGGCCTTGGCAGAGGTCTTAATGCCCAGCCGACCCTGGGATCCAGCGGGGGCTCTTGGAGAAGACCGTGCTGGAGACTATGCCCTTGGATGAAGTGGGACCCACAGAGCTAAGTGCTGGCTCAGAAGGGCTGAGGCGCTGTCCAAAGTCCTGGCCAAGCAGGCCACAGGTGAACTTCCTCATGAAGCTGGACCTGGCTGGTCAGTGGCTGAGATAAGGGGTGAGTGTGATGGCGAGGGTAGGAAAAGCAGAGGAGAGGCAGTTAAGTGTTCTTAAATCAGTTAAAAAATTCTTATTTGTTGGTTCACAGAAATGTGGAAAGAATGACCAGGTTCAGTATTCCCAGGAAGCTACTGACATGGATCCCACTCTGTCTACTTATTCATTATAGGTCCTTTGTAAAAACATGTACTGGGCTGGTGATGAAATTATAACAATAATTTCAAAGAGCTAAGGCACAATTTGCAAAGAAGAATACATATATTTTATTTTCCTTCTCTAGATTCATCATCTTTTGATGAAAGTCACAAGAAAAGATTTTTAAAACTTGAGCTGGAGGCCCTCTCCTCCTGCTCTCCAATGCAATAAGCCCTTCTTCAGAGGTCCCACGTGCCTATGTTTGAGGCTGGGTCCCGCCAACAGCAGCACTTGAGACAGAGATCTGGAATGCCAGCAGTTTATCTGGGAGGTGATCCCACTACAGGGGAGGAGGGAGACAAATCAGAAAGGGGCTGAGACAGTAGGCTCAAACTTGCTGGGGCCCCTCTGAGAGATGGTGTAGAATATGCCTCAATGTTGTCCACACATGCTCATCCATCACTGTTGAAGGCTGTCCTAAACACTTTAGGGCTGACCCTTAACACTTCTCAGCTCTGCACTGACAAAGTCAGTGTGTTCGTGGGACCAGAGAAGGCCCCAGACAGAGTCAGAGGTGCATCAAGAAACCATCTGCATGTCTGTTGGCCATCTGAAAAATGGCTTGCAATTCCTCTTCATTGCTCCCTCCAGTCTAATCTCAGAGTACAGTTAATGCACAGAGCTGGTGTATAGTAAGTGTCAGCAGGATGAAGAATGCTAAAGGAAGCAGGTCCTGGACACTGACTGGGGATGGAATATGCCCATCTTGTCCACCTGGCCCAACCAGTCAAGAAGAGGGCTGCCAGCAGCAGCTGAGCTTGCTTCCTTGAGGCTGAGCAAACTCCCAACTTGGCAGGCAAACACACCTGAGATATGGTGTTTTCAGAACAGCTACAGCTGTCCAAGACAAGATTGTACGGATGCAGTGTGGCACACTGGCCTAGAAGGCTCTTCCTAGTGTTCTTGGCCGCAGTTTAGTCATCTACAAAACAAGGTACGGCTGCTAGAGCCTCCTGCAGAGCTAATGGCAGTGCAGATGTCATCCCACGTGCCTTACATTTGGGTGCTTCCTCACACCCAAATACAAAGAACTGGGGGCATTTTTTTGATCAAGATGGGAGCTGGATGGTTACCCATCTTTGGGAACCTGACATTGCCCTTGGACTGTTGGTTAGATTTTGCATAAGGGACCAACATGGAGAATCTTCAGATCCCACCTATACCACTTGTATAATTCATGGGCTATCCTTTCCTCTCTCAGAGCCCCATTTCCTTCATCCATAAAATGGATGGGTGAATGCCAGCTTTGCAGGGTGGCTGGGGAGAGTGCAGGCAGAATATGTACAATGCCTACCACTACCTTCCTAGGCCACCTATCATGAGTCCTCATAATTATAACAATGTTGGGATGCTGGTCCGGCCTGGGGACAAAGACACATTCTTTTCTGGTCTTGGAGTCGAAATCCTCCTACTGCCAATTTCCACCTGCATTGGGATGGCATCTGTTTCTCCAGGATGGTGTTTAGTCCGAGAGAGCTGCATGAATGCATGTACCTCTAGATACATGCTTCCCCTGTTCAGGCTGCGCTGGAGCCAAATGGCCCACGTGGTGTGTTGGGAACAGCTACACATCCACTGGAGGGTTCCCCCAAATACCTTCAAAATTCTCAAAGTTTCTTTCTGCTCCTCTCTTTCTCTCCCCCAATTTTCCTTTTAGTACATCTCGCCAGCTCGGGGGAGCCAGCAAAAGCAAGCAGTGCTGTTCCCATAGAAACCACAGAGCCCTGAACGGAGTGGATTCCCCTTACCAAGGCAACAGCAGTCAGCCGTCCTGCTTCTCCTGGCTGCTTTCCTGAGGCCTGAGTTTGATGAGTCCAAATGGAGGTTTGCAAGGGATGGAGAGTATTTTCTGTTTCATTTGGGGGGGAAAAAATTGTAGCAGGGACGTTCATGGCATCTGTAGACATACTGATCTCATGTTGATCACGTGGAGGCACCCAAGATGAAGATCCAAAAATTTAGCTACCTTAACATGTTTGAGCAAAAGGAATCTGGCTGCTGAAACCATCACAACACTGGCCTTTTGTCCCAGGGGCCTTTTCATAACAAAATACCTTGCGCATCTTACTGACTGACCTCTTGGGAGTTGTCTCAAGAATTTAGGGCTAACACTGTCCAACTTCTCCCATGCATGATGGGTGACTTCGTGCTTCTGCATTAGACACTTTCATCCATCCAGGTGCTCCATCCCATAAAACCTTCTGTTTCCTCTTTCACTGGCATTAACATTGGGAGAACACTGTCAGCCAGCTGTAGTAGTACTCAGCCTCCCATGGAGTCTTCAAGATTCTTTCTGTGGTGACCTTGTCCTATGCAAGTGCCCAACAAGTGGTTTTCCAACCCAACTGCAGTCACCTTTGATTCCCACACTGTGAGTTCCCTGCGGACAGGAACTCTGCATTTTTCTCTCTCTGTGGCCATCACCCACTGGGCCAGGGTCCATGAAAGAGAAACATAAATAGCACATAAAGATAAGTGTGAACAAACTTAGAGGGACTTTCTCCCAGGGGAAGGTTTTT
Source organism: Ailurus styani (assembly GCA_002007465.1). Classification (NCBI taxonomy): domain Eukaryota; kingdom Metazoa; phylum Chordata; class Mammalia; order Carnivora; family Ailuridae; genus Ailurus; species Ailurus styani. Next base: position 349,897 of record LNAC01000851.1, on the reverse strand, counting down.
GTATAAACACAAGACAGAATTATTAACTAAGAAATGACATTGGGAGAAATAGTTCAGTAAAACTCCCAGGAACTGGGAGTGGCTATTTGAGCTGCTCACAAATAACCTATTTCTCCTTGTTCTGGAGACCTGGAAGGACTACACTTCTAGGTTCCCTTTAAGGGTAGGTGGGGCCATGCAGCTTGCTTTGGTCAATGAAATGGGAGCAAATGACATATGCCACACTTCTAGTCAGGCTTTAATAGCCTGTGTCTGATTCATCACTTTGCATTTTCTTGTCTAAATATTCACGAAAACATACATCAGGATGAATCTTCCATCAGCTTGAGTCCCTGAGCAAATGATATCAGAATCCCACCCCTCTGACATGCACATTTTATACATGTAGCATGAATAAAAAATAACGTGTTTCTCCTCTTAGCCACTGAGATTTGGGGCTGTTTGTTACCCAGTGTAGCCAAGCCCATCCTGAGTAATGTGAGAGCTAACACGGTGCTCAGCATTCTGCATGTGAGGCCTTGCCTCGTCAGTTTTTGGTTTCTTTTGTCTTCCAATGGACCAGGGGAGGACAATTAAGTTTGGAAGGAATTTATCCTTCTCTTCTCTGCATTCCCAGTGCCTAGCGAGGTGCCTGGCACAGAAAATTCACTTAATTAAGAGTATTTGTTGATTAAATGAACACATATGTCATAACTGAAGGCCCCTGAACAAAATTATCCACAAAGGAATCTATGTGAAAATGGATATATTCTCAACTTAACTCTATAAATATTTAGTCTCTGGAAAAGTTTCAGAGACATTTTGGTGCCCTTCTCTTATGCTCAGTGAGGTTCAGCAAGCCACAAAGTACAGGGGTGGGGGCTGGGGTGGGACATATATGGCAATGGGAGAGTGCAGGGTGTCCAGAGAACTGCACGTTGCTGGGAGGTCGTCTGTGGAATCTGTGTCTCAGCAACAACAGAAAATGTATTAACAAATCAATCATGTGCAAATAAACACACAGTTACTCAGCCTTTCACACACGCTGGGTACCCTACTCAACCTTATTTACAGAAAGGCAAAGGATGCACTGCCCCGGTCACTGATGAGTCACCAGTTGAGTGGACCAACACGTGGGTTGGGAGCCAGGAAACACTCAGCTCTCTCTGCAATCATCCCAATATGTAAGGATGGAGCTAATCTTTATTGACTCCCATAACTATTTTTCACTTTATCATGATTTCTATGATAGAATCTTTAGCCTCAGTTTACAGATAAGTCAACCAAGACCCAAAGAAGGCAAGTCATGAGCCCAAGTTCACACAGATGGTAGTGGAGGAGCTGAGATCCTGAGTGGGGTCTGACTTTCTAGCATGTTGATTTTTTCATATTAGAAAGGGCAAATTGATCATTTTCCCCCCTTGACTTTGAAAGGCACAACTTCTTCTCTTTGAAAGCCAGAAACAAAATCTGGATTCAAATGGATCGACGTGTGTATGGAAATGAGATCATGAATAGCATCTCTGTGAAGGAGGATAGAACCACAGGTCATGGTAACCAAGAGCCTCAATGTGGGACTGTCAAGCTGTCAATCAAAAAGATACTACCAATCAAATTTGCCGAGAAAGGTTGTTTCAAAGGCTTATGTGGCGACATTTGTTTACCACAGGCAGCCAGGGTTTTGTTAAGAGCCTGAAGACCTGGACCTGAAGCCTTCCTTCACCACTTAAGAATTCTTGGCCTTAGGGAAATTCCTTAACCCCTTTCAGTCTTAATTCATTAATGTGCAAAATGGGAGGGTAAAAACACCAGCAGTTTATATATTATTATGAGGATTAATTGTGATGATGTTTATGAAACTTGTAGTACCTAGAATTAGGCCAGTAATTATCAAATGATAGCTCATTTTACTTTATTAAATAGTAGAGAAGGAGAAATATGGGCAAGGGGTGTTTCCCAGGACATCAATGTCTTGGGACGATGCCCACATTCCTGGGATCCTACCACTTTTAGGCTAAGCAACTACCAGCACCTGCATCTGTTTGCCTGAGGGCTTTCCCCAAAGCAGAGATGGGGTTCTCTGCTCACATACTGCAGGCTGGATATGCTGGAGAATTAATACTGCTCTTTCCCCCAGATGAAGCCCTCAACCAAAGTCTGATGAAAGGTGTATAAACCACCTCAGCTCCCTCACTATCTGGGTGAGATAACTCTCAGGTGTGTCCTGCACTGTTTGCTAGCACCCTCAGTTGGGTAAAGCTCTGGATGCTCACTGTGACATCTGGCTTTATGACACTCTTTTGATTGGCTGCCTTCCCTTCCCTGTCTCACCTCCTGACTCCCCTATCTGGATCATCTCCCAAATAAACCTGTACTTGAATCTGCCTCAGGGCCTACTTCTGATGAACCCATATTTAGACAAGGGAAGCTAAGAATTTTGCACTTTGGCACCTCTCCATTTCAACAATGATTTATTCTTCCAGCAGACGACTTATCCATATTCAGGTGAATCCCCCCCCACCCCCGTAATGGCAACAGTTTTCAATGGCCTTATTTCTATACATTTATAGAGGAATGACGCATCCTGCTTTGTTGACAGCAGCATGGAACCACCTAACTCCTGAATGCAGGTTGGAAGACTGGCTGCCCCTTTTTGATGGCGCTGAAGTTGATCCAACACACCCATGAGAAGTTCCTTGATTTCCACTTCAGAGCTCTTTTTCTCATATCCATATTGGCAGGAGATTTAAAAAAATCATCCCACAAGCTTTTCTCCTGGAAGGGAACAGACATTCTTTGCAACTAAAGAACCCCAATCATTAGTTACCATAGACTTTTGGCCTGGCAAGGCACTGCAATGTAATTTGATGAACTGGAAACATATTTCTTTATCAATAATAAAAAGCCATGGCATCAGTGTTGCTCATGTCTCCAAGCCAGTAGCTACTGTAGAAATTACAGTGATCCCATGACTAATTTAGTGTTTTCAGGCCACAAACATGGCAGCACATAGAAGGAGGCCTATTCGTAGGGGCAAGAGGCTACAACCTGTATTTGTTGCTCATGTGGGATTACCATGGCTATATCAGTAGTGAATTCTCATTAAAGGAAATGGAATATTTATGGTAAATAGCCCTGTGGTGTTCAGAACTTTATGCCCTTCATGGACTGCTCTGTTCTTCAAAATGTCCCTTGGTGCCAATGTCAGAGAACGTGTGGATGGATGGACTGGGGTCTGACCCAGGTGTTGCATCTCTCATGATTTCATGTCTGCTTAGTAATGCAGAGAAATTCAGACCAACAAACTGATGTGCACAAAAACCCACTGCATACTTCCTTAAGGGGATGCACATTGTTAAAAGAAATGGTCACTCCTCCTCATCACTCTTAGAGGGGATGAGGGTGCATGAAAAAAACTTTCTTAGGACAAACGCTATTAAAATTGTTCTTTTTGAATGTAGTAATTCCCCATAAGAATATAAATTGATAATTTTCATTCCCTATGTGTTTATTTTATAGCAGAGATGAAGTATGCATGCTAAATGACTAGAGACTCCAAAATCAGTGATTTTTTAAAATTTTCTTTTTCTTTTTTTCTTTTTTACAGTGATTTTTTTTTGAAAAAAGTGTTAACCCATCAAATTTCAGAGCTAGAAGGAACCTATAGTGTTCTGTCTACAGATGGAAAGGTAATAACAGAAGGATTTGGTGAGAAGCACAGTTAAAGTATTTCCTCTGTTTTCCCCTTTCAAAACCTGTTTTTTTTTTTTTTCTCTCTTTCACCCTTGATGATATTCCACGGTCATCATGTCAGAGATAGAAAATAGACCTTATCGCACATGTTCATCAGTTGAGTGGTAATGATTGGCTGTTAGGCTGAGTCTTAGATGGGGTATAGTGTGGGAGAGGAACTTGATCTATTAACAATGCTGCCACATTGGTTATGGGAATGGGAATGGGGGCATGTATGCTTCTCATTTCCCTTCACTGAAGCTTTGCTGACAAAGTCCTAAAATGAAAGAATAACTGGCACTCCCTGCTCCTAGTAATAGTAATTACTGCCATAATTTCCTTTGATATGCATCTCTTTTTGAGCATAATCTATTTAAAGATGGGGGGGAATGAAAGCATTTCAATAAAATCTCCCAAAGATGTCAAATATATTCAAGCAGATTCATTAGGTTGTTACACACCTAAAATAGAATTGCTTGAAATCTGGTCTATAACAATGAAATAAATATCTAAAGAAACTCAACAGTTAGCTGAAGGAAGAGATGTAAATAAATAAGACAAACTACTGGCTAATTTAGCTGGCAAAATGCAAGCTGTGTTTACTCCTCATTTAGCACTTGGCAACCTCTGCTTCTCCTTGGAAGAAAAATTAACATGTTACCTGGAGAAAATCATTTTCCTTTTTATGTTGCCATGTATTAAATATTAGATACCTATAGTTTTGGGTCAAAACATTCAAGAATCTAACTATATCTGAAACTCTTTTAAGGGTAGGTCTCAAATCAGAGCTTTTTTGTTGGATCACTAAGCTTGTGCATTCCAAGTCTACGTTCCAAATATGATGGCTCCATCTGAATGAAAATTATGAGAAGATTATAATTAATCCAAGACTAAAAGTAACTTCTATATCAATTTTTTCTTCATTTTCTGGCTGTAGTGATGGTACATTACAGTTTTGAATGAAACAGACTAAATACCTTCTGTTTTCACAATGTGCTTTGTCCTCCAAACTAGGCTTTTAAGGCTATAGACCAAGAGTAGGACCAAGAAAGATCCCTCAAGAAGGGACTGTGCTGTCTTGTAGTTAGCAGAACAAGGCTGGTTACAGCTTGGAGCAGACAAGATTAAACCAAAAGAATTGAGAATCTACTTGATGTATGTCTAGTCATCTTATATTGTATATCTGACTTTCCAGATGTTGCACCGAGGAGACTCTGGATTCTGTTGTCTTCCTCGGAACAATGTTGAATTTGTTCTAGTAGGAGGGTCATCTCTGGTGGTGGTTTTAGGCTTTTTTCTGACAGAAATCTGTTCTTATTATGCTCTTTATCTTGGGATGTGGTCCTTGTAGGATTTCAATGGGAAGTCTGACTGTTTACCAAGCCCCTTACACATTGGGGACTTGAACTCCAGAGTTTGTCTCTCCAGAGCAATCTGAAATCCCTACTCAGTAATTTCAGCCTTTTAAGCCATTGTTCCCCCCATGCTGCTTGGTGTGCTCCCAAGCATGGACAGTTTAGGGGTCAAAGACTTCAGGGGAATTTATATGTATGTTAGGACCCCCTTTTCTGAAACCTTCCCTTTCTGGGATGCCCCCCCAATTTCTAGCTCCACCAGGAGCTCCAAACTCCAATCTTGGAGACCTCAGCCCAGTAAGATCCCTGCTTTCTGTTCCAGTTCTATTTCCAGCTCTATCTGCACATCCTAGGGAGTTTCACAGGGGAAAAGCCGACAGGTGCAGTTTCCTTCTTTCAAGTTTCATACTCCTTCCCTCCAGTCTCTGTTTGTTTTATTCACTTTCCAGAGTTTTTAAACAATTGTTTTTCTTTATTTTGTCCAGAGCCCATAACTGTTCCTACAGGAGCATTAATCTACTACTCTACAGCAAGCTATTCTACCATGAATGGAAGTCAAAAGTCCAGAATATATTCTGCATCATCACCTATGGCAGAAAATCTACAGGAAACTAAATTCACATTAAAGGCTCCCAAAATTTGCTATTAGCCCCATTAATTTCTCCATGGAACTAAGGCAACCTGAAGGAACCATGTGGCCCAATACTAAATAAGGACCTGGGGAACGTGAAGGTCACTGGAATGGACTGGAAAGATTTGATAAAGTGCTACAGGTAATTTAATTGCATACTAACTTATATGGATAAACCAGAGATTGAGCAAAAAGGGTTCTCAATATAGCAAAGCTTATAGGAAGTGATGATACAGCCTTCCACAGCCCTCGACTACAAATATTTCAAGGTCAAGGCAACCCAGAAAAGCATCTGTGGCAGTTACGATGTCTCTGACAGGTGATACTCGAAGGCTCAGAGGCAAAAATGTGTGTTAGGAGACAAAGGATATTGGAAGCCAGTTACTGCCAAGGGAGTGAAATCATGTTCTACTTCTTTTGGAGTCTGGAGGTTCTCATACATTTTCCCATAAGTGTCAAATTTTGAAATCCTACATGAAGTTGGCAAATTGAAATTCACAGCAATAGAAGGTAGGTGTTTAATAAGTGCCTTTCAAGTCCAGACAAATTTGTGAAGCTTCAGAAATAGGAAAGAAAGGTAGGCAGCAAATCAAACTTCTGACTAAATCTGGCCATGAAATCAAGCACATAAACATATTAGTGCTTAATTTTTTTTAAAGGAAGGAAAAGAAAATTCTGCTGAATTCCTGAATTAATCAAGAATAAAATAATCAAAATTACATTTCTGTTGAAAGCAAAGTGGAAAGACTTTGTAGACAAAGGAGAAGGGAGAGGTTCCCCATTGTTCTTGCCCCAGAACCCCTGAAGTCAATGACCTATCACAAGTCAATGACCTTCTGCCCCCCTCACCCCTGAAATTAGAATTTACTCTCATCGCTGGTTGACTTGTTTCTTTCTATGTGCTTGCATGTTATTGCAGAATTGTTGGAATTGAAAACACATTTAAAGAAATCCTTAAAGAGGGCGCCTGGGTGGCTCAGTGGGTTAAAGCCTCTGCTTTCGGCTCAGGTCATGATCTCAGGGTCCTGGGATCGAGGCCCGCATCGGGCTCCCTGCTCAGCAGGGAGCCTGCTTCCCCCTCTCTCTCTCTGCCTGCCTCTCTGCCTCCTTGTGATCTCTCTCCCTCTGTGAAATAACTAAATAAAAAAAAATTAAAAAAAAGAAATCCTTAAAGAAATCAACATCATTATTTTGAGACCAAAAAAAAAAAATGCCAAGGCAATGTAAACTTTGTGATGAATTAACCTCAGTCATCACGTCACAGAAGCCAGGTGCAAATGTATGTGTTTATTGTCATAAACAAGGACAAATCTTGGGTTCACTTGAGAAAAGGTCAGTCGGAGAAAATGAAGACCCCCTTGCTGCCCCCACCACCCAAAGTCTGGTTTAATGTGTACTGAGGATGCTGGCCTGCAACTCACCTCAGCTGCTTGGACAGTGAATTCGTGCAGTGGGTGGGTAAAAGGAGTTGGCAGGCTTTCAAGGGATAGAAGAGTTTGTATTGTCCCTTCCTTCAATCTTCCCTCACATAAACACTGAATTTCAGGGCATTTCATACAGACCTAAGGGGAAAAAATCTATTAAAACAATTCTTTAAAAAATGACCATTTTGATGTTTGAGAGTCATGGTTTTGTTGTTGTTGTTGCTTTTGGGGAGGAATACAAATAACTTTATTCTTCTTTGAGAGACTCCAATGTTTAAGTTTTCTTGCCATAGCTCAAATAAGCAGGACCAGACTGTCACAGACATCTGCATAAAATATCTCTGATCTCCTAGGTAACATGAAGATGAGCAGACAGGCAAAGGGGCTGTATTTCAGCCTGAATAGGGAAGCAGCAAATCCCGCAGGGGTCCTGGACCGAAGAGAGAAGGTCCTGCCTAATCGCTTCGAAGAGGCTGGCTGTCAAATGCTCACAGGTGGAAGGGCTGGTGAGAGCAGTTGTTGTCTTTCCCTAAGTCTATGACACAGAGCAAATTGGCTGGCTTACTCTCGGTGATTTCAGGCAAATGGTTCTTCCCAAAGATACAGGGTTCCTTTGAGAAAGATTCAAGTGCCAAAGAGACTCTGATTTCTTCAGGATCACAGTTGCATTCTGTAAGGATGGCAAGCTTTTCAGGGACACAGATGAGCGCCCAGATGTTTCCCTGTCAATTTCACACAAGGACACACAGTGCAGTGGTTATACCTCTGTCATGTGGCTCTAACTCTGGCAGAGGATAACTAGAAAGTATACCACACGGTCTTGCCCTCATGGAGTTTATAGACCCATTGAAGAAGTCAGATTTGAGTGCACAAACACAAATTGAAGGATGGTTAGTAACTGGCAGGCTCTACCCCCCAAACACATAAGTATATATGCATGTGCACATACATGTCTATACATATACACACATATGTATCCTATACATACCAATTGCTTCATAATTTACTATCCCAAAATGTAGTGGTTTAAGGCAACAACACTTCTTTGATCATATCTCACATTTCTGGGGCAAGCGGCCCTTATGTGGCTGCTAAAGCAATTGCAATGGCTTAGCGTGTGGAACTGGAAACATGACACTCATTGCCTTTCTGGCACCTATGCTGGGGAGATTCAAACACCTGGGGGCTGGAACCACTCAGGTTCCTTGGCCTCTCTCTCTAACTCAATGTGGTTTCTCCACATGGCCTTCCCTCAGGGTCTCTTTGGCTTGAGGACTTCTCCCATGATGGCTCAGAGCTACAAGGCATAAGCTTCAAGACCGAGAGCTAGAGGAGGAAGTTGTATGGCCTTTTATGATCTAGCCTGGGAAGCCATGCAGAGGGTCGCTACAAAGGTGTGGCTGACCTCAAAGGGGAGGAACAAGATTCTGGATGGGCACGTGCTCCTGGAGTTATTGCTGTGGCCATTTTGGAAGGTGCAACCTGCCACTACTCACCTCTATCTGAAAATGAGAACTACATCTGTGGCCACATTTACAACAAATCTTTATCTAGATGAAGGTGAACCAGAGAGTGAATGGTATTTGGGGTCAGGAAGAAAAGTGTCAGCATGAGCCAGCTCAGCGGATAAAGACTGCATGGGTGACTCAGATGTGTGGAGCCACTAAGAAGATAGGGCTTACACAGCTGCAGAGGAGGCATTCCAAGTGGACAGGAAGCAGAGACAGAAGTACGGAGGAGGTGGGAAGGAGCAGAGACATTCTCTGTTCTAACAAGGTCGGTACCTTTCAATGGGTTTCTCCTTGAATGAACAGCCACATTCTCCAAGGGAAACACAAATAGCTACTAATGTGTTAACGTATCACCGTTTCCCTTACATGATCTTTCCTAATCCCCACGGCCATCCCGAGACCTCTGTGCTTTTATAGAGGGGGAAACGGGTGTAGCAAGAACCTTCCAAGGCCAGATCTAAGTCAAGTGGCCTCTTGAGGGTCAACATGAGTCAGGGCTTCATGTTTTCCCCCAGGCCCAGAGAGATCAAGCACAGACTTATACAAAGACCAGCTCTGGTTTTTGTTCTTTTTTTTTTTTTTTCCAAAGGAAAAGACTTCACCCAGACTCTAAGAAAGCACATGGGATTGCATTGAATTTCATGGTGTGTTAGAACCCAGAATGGGACCCAAGACTAAAATTGGCCAGTTTTCCTGATTAGGCTTTTACTAAGCCTCAGGCTAGAGAACATAACTCTGGCATGCACTGGTATTCTGTTCCACTGCAGGCCTTGTGGTGGATAGCTTTCTCCATCTAAGGGCTTCCTTGTCAGATGAAATGGTCTCTGACCCCTTCTACCCAAAAAGAACCGGCTTGGAGTTCTGCCTTGGTTAAGTGTTGGGAATGTCCACCTGCATCTTGGCATTTGTTACAGACTGAAAATAAACTAGGAGTTAACTCAGATCCTCCCATTAGCTAAGATACATCCTGATGGAAAGCATGTTGGCATCTTTTGCAGTCCATTTATCTGTGCCCTGGAGCCCCATTTTATCATCTGCACATTTTATGGTCATGGGATGCTGGTACTCCAGTAACTATCTGCTTAGTGTGTTAGGACACACAGGGGTAAGGCAGAAAAGAGTTGGTATCAGGGTTCCCCAAAGATCCCAACTTACAACACAGTGAGGTTTAGACAATGGGGCAGAACTGACCTGGGGCAGTTATGGTTCCTATAAACTCTTCTGGAAGCTGCTAGAAGGGAACTGAAGCCTTACCCATGCTCTGACCCCCTCCCTGCAAATCCCTTTGCCATTTTCCTCCTGTCGCTCCCCGGGTGCTTTCATATCGGATGGCCAGCACCTAGCGCCGCCTTGAGCTAAAGTGGCCACTGCAAGTCTGCTTGACACTGTATCCTTCTCCTGTCTCCCCCCTCCCCAGTCCCACCACTCATTCTCTACCAGTTTTTCCAGGGAGCATTTTCAAAATCACTTTCGCATGAACACTCATGCCAGGCTCAGCTTCTGGGAGCCCAGGCTAACCCAGGAACCACACAAATGCTGCTTCTTCCACAAACATTCCCTTGATCATCCCAAAGGAATCCTGTACTAAATCACCGCAGAGATTGGGATCCAGACCACATGAGTGGAGACTGGAGGGTGGGTGGTGGGCAGCAGCTTGTTCCCCGCACCCCTGGGTATGGGGATGGCATTCCATCTTTTCTTTGAAATGACAGGGTCCCAAACAAGCCACACACATCACTCATCAGCCTGTCAATTCCTAGGGGGCCTCTGTGAGAGTGAGCATTTTTTGTACTGAGATCGCAGCATGCCGATGTGTCCTTGCTGCATGGAGATGAGCTGGCTGACTTTAGGTCGGACTGGTGCTAGATGGGACATGCTCTGGGAAATCATCGGCGAGAGGGGAGTGGAGAAGCCACAGAAAGAACTACCCATGGCCAAAGTTTCCATTCCCAGTGCCAGCTGATGGGAGCCAGGAGTGTCCCAGGGGCACGTCTGACTTGTCTGAACTAAGAGTCGGCAGCGAGAATGTCTTCTTACGGGGTTTTCGCTAGTCTTGAACACATTCCAGACATTCCTAGGTTCTCCTGTCACATCGTTTTTTAAAAATTGTTTTCACCAGGAAGCTCAGATCCAAACAGTCAACAGAATAGAGTTTGTGGTTGTCCCACTGGAAGTGGAAACGGACTCAGGTGACAACAGAGCACCCAGCCCTAAGTCTGGGGTGTTGTGGACGAGCTGGATATTAGGACCTCATGGTGTGTGTGTAAAAGAAAGAGGCAGCCTGGGTTTGAGAATGGAAAAGGCTGTAATTTTTGGTGACCATTTCTAAATAACAGAAAGGCAAGAGCTTGAGAAAAGACGAGAAGCATAAGTAGTGGTCAGGGGCAAGACTAGGCACATACAAGGGAGTAAAGTCTTGAAAACATCTTCCACACAAAAGGTATGGACCACACACATGTTGGCCAACCTTGCCTTTCCTGGGGGAACTATACTGCTATAAAATGGATGAAATCAGCTCTTTTTATGCCCTCATTTTTAACAAGCCTGGCTGAATAGCTGAATGGCTACGTCCATGGCTGGTGGTGGTGTATGCCGGGGGAGGCGTTAATGTCTGAGCAGCTATGTTAGCTTATGGATCCACTCCCCTCCCCATCCCTCTATAAAACATGTCTAAAACCTGCTACAGTATAATGGCTTGGAAAGGAAAGTGAATCTCAGACTGATGAACGGCGCTTCCTTGTAAAGGTAACAAAAGCTGGTGGTTTTATCACACCCAGTCTGTGGGAAGTGCAGCAGGACAACAAGGTGAGTGTGTACCGCTGGAGAGGACCGTTTGATGCATGCCCAGGATGTCCTTCACCAGGCTGGGCCACCCACTGCCCAGTGGCGAGAACGCTGCTGCTAATGGCTCAGTATGCATTCTCCCGAGAATTGCGCTTGGCGAACGCATGCTACCTCACCCTAAATGCCTGCAAGATGAAGTCCTCATGCCAAGAGCAGGGTGCAGTCAATGTCCTGCCTCAAGTTGGGACAGCTCCATGCTGCTATTCATTCAACATGGCCCTGTGGGATCAGGTGGAGGCCAGTCTGTCACTGGGAACACAGCCTTGCTGACTTGTCCTCCTGCCTGATCCTGCTTCTCTTGCTTGCCTTCTCTTGAGAACTCTCCATCAATAAATCCCCTGCCCAAGGATCTCTAGTCCTGGGGGCTCCATCTGAGACAGCCCCTTGTGCTGGCTTTTGTTTCTAAGGCTCCAAGGGAGTGGGGCATCTCACTGAAATGGAAAATGCACACCAGCTGGGAAAGGTGAATCCCTGTGTACTCCGGGGATGGCCCAAGCAAGCTTTGCCTCTCTTAATCCCTCCAAATCACACCGGCCCAGAGCTAGACCAGGGGTTCTAGCTCTTTCTGTTCCAAGTTAAGCCCCTGGCCTGAGAAAAGCTGCCGCCCAGGCGATGTGCCCTGGAAACTGACCCACAGCATGGAACCAGATTCTGATTTGGCACCAAGAAATGATTTTCCTTCCCTCCAACCCCCTACAAACATCCGTGGAATAGTTAAAATTGGGTAGGATTTCCTTCCCCCAAATCTCCCTTTGAAGTTTGCAGATGGATTCTGGGGAGGTCTTAGATTTTAATAAGAAATTTATTTCCCAGATGATTCCGTCACTTGGAAGGTAATGAGTTTGGACGAAACCAGGCATCCTTGTTAAGATGCCCCAAAGATTCATGTTTGCAAATCTTTCCTTGGCTAATTCTGTAGCTCTTGAAGACAAGAGCCCTATCACCACAGAAGTGCTTCTCTATGGCAGGACTTCCACCTTGACGTCTCGAGGGAAATATTGCTCTCCGTCATGGCAAGGATAAAAAAGATTAAAATGTTTTCTGCAAGAATGATTGGTTTGAGTGGGAGGGACAGCAGATGGGCCATGCCGGGATCTAGATATTCAGATAACACAGGTGGCATCTCTGCTGTCACATGCTGGCCTGGTGGCCGAGGGTGAGAGGCACAGATAGATGTCCATCAAAAGGAAGAACAGCAGCCATGGATTTTCTCTCACTCCACACAGATCTATACCCCAAGCCCTGAGGAGGCTCTTCGTTCCCACTCGGAAGGAGTGTGAGCTATTTTAACTTGGAATGCAGCAAGTCAGGCCAAAGGAGCCACAGCCAAGAGATACAGTGTACAGCAAGCACGCCCGGGAGAGTATTTTCCCAACAAACCACGTCTCTTCTGAGGACCCAAAGAGACAGACAGCAGAGTGGACCACCTGAGGCCCACCCCTCATCAGATGAATTGCTGTGTTTCAGGGATGGGAGAGCTGGGGCGTGCATGAGCAGGCAGTGACAGGTGTGCTCCCAACACTGGACCCCTCACTCAGACTCCTGACCCTTCCCATTTTCTAATTTGTCCCCTTTCCCCAAGAAACTCCCATAACCTCTTCCTCTTCCCCAGCCCTCCATCTACCCCTTCATATTCCAACAGTGCTTTGCACTTCCAGATTCTTTTACTCTTTTATACTTGACCTGGTCCTAAAGAGTACAGAAAACAGGAGATGCTGTTTGCAGGAGTGGATTCCTGACTATGATGCAGAATGGTTTTAGTACTTGGTTTATTTGTTCTGGAATGCTTACTCTGCACCAGGAACTGTGTTCACTAAGTAAACAGGCAATGCTTACCCTAGATGCTTATCTTTCTCCCTCTCTTTTTTTTTAAATACATCATTGCATCACGTGTCTCTTCCAAGGTAGAGAGTAGTAGACTACTTCCATGGTTTTCAGGTCCTCCCAAACCAGACATCAGAGGTGACATCTGGGATGGTGACTGTTGATGTGACCCACTCCGGGGATGGGAATGCAAGACCCTGACATGTTGACGAAGAAATAGCTTACACCTGTAAATCTTCCCCACCCAGCTGGGTACCTGGTCAGCTGGTGCTGATTCCTGTCACCATGGTGACAAGGCCAGACCCAATCATTTAATTCTGAGAGCTAGCTGCCAGCCCCACCCACAACCTCGAGGTCCAAAAATCCTTCTCTACTTGCATTGCATTCACAAATATCAAAGATTATCGGAAAGATTAGGAATAACAGACTCATAACTGCTCCTCAGGCTCTAGGGCGGTTGAGGTCCATCGCTGTGGTTGGATGGCATTTGATGAACAAAGTGCTTTCAGCAGGAATGCCTGGGGGTGTTTTGGGGGATACATGAGATGATACTGGGTCACACAAGAACAAACTTTATGTCAATAGTTATATAATGCTTATTTTAATGTTACTACAAAAATATCTGTGTTCATTTATGGAAGATATATAAAATCACCTTTAAAAATAAATTCCTTAATTCTGCATTTATTATGGTATGGAAGCCTTTCTTTCTTTCCTTCCTTCTTTCTTTCTTTCTTTCTTTTTTCCTTCCTTCCTTCCTCTCTTTCTCTCTCTCTCTCTCTCTCTCTCTCTCTCTCTCTCTCTCTCTCTTTCTTTCTTTCTCTTTTTTCTTTCTCAGGAGCACTGAAATTTACCCAAACTTGTACTGTCAGGGTATTCCCAGTGTCCTAGGCAGGAGTGTTTATTGTGCAGTCTTGTTCTGCTGATACAATTTTGGAATGGATTAAGGAAAGCAGGGCACACACATGGTGTCTGTATATGTATGTGCAGATGCTGTCCATCACTGCTTTTCATCCCCTCTGCCACGAATGAATTTTCTTGTTTGTGCACTGGAATGATTCAGGAGTAAGTGACCATAATTGGATATATCCACAGAAAGGGACAATTAGCCATCTCACAGGGAATTTTGGCATGAAAATAAATCTCTAACTCTGTATACTTGGGTAATCTTGTTCTCTATAAAGCTGGGAAAGTTGACATTGTGATTTACTAAAATAAAAAAAAAATTCTAGTTGAGAGTAAAAAAAAAATTTTTTTTGAAAGTGGGTTTAAGGGCGCCTGGGTGGCTCACTCAGTTAAGTGTCTGACTTTGGCACAGGTCATGATCTCAGGGTCCTGGGACTGAGCCCTGCATCGGACTCCTTGCTCAGTAGGGAATCTCTTTCTCCCTCTGCCCCTCTCCCCACTCGCTTGCTCTCTCTCTCTCTCTCTCAAATAGATAAAATCTTGTTTAAAAAGTGAGTTTAAGAAAAGCCTTATAAAGGACATAATTGTCCATGGCAAACATGTAACTATGGGATACAAGCAGCTAAAGTATGGACACCTCAGCCTCAAAATTCAAGGGTCAAAATTTCACAGTGAGTGAGAGTCCTAAAGTAGCATTTATGCCCCTAATTCCTCTGCTCTCAAATTGGGAAAGATGTGTGACTCTAAGACCTCTTATGCATTGGGTGGGTGTCGTGGCTGAGTCCTGGTGGTAGGCCATGCACACATTGTCTCAAATGGTTCTCCAAACACCTTGGAAGATAAATGAAACTGTCACCATTGCACAGATGTGGAGATCTGACTCAAGAGGGCAAATAACTTGCCCAAGGCCACCAGATTCCTAAGTGGCAGAGCCAGATCTAAAGCTCAGTTTCCTTTGATCCTAGAACCCACATTTTTAACCACAATGTTGTCCTAATTACCAGAAAAAAAGAATCTGGCCCAGAGGATAAGGAAGAACAGGGACAACTTCATCGGCAAGAAGGTTCTATTTTGGAAATACTCCCAGAGTTGCCTCTCTCCTGGCTCACCATGGACAACAGTGGAGACCTGCCAGCCCCCTCGTTTGGATGTGCACCCCCTTCCTATGCTTCCAGCTCCCTCAAACCAGCACCTGGATGGCCCTAGGGCACCTGCAGAACAGTCTGGCTGCTAACACATCACCCTTCCCTTGCCCAGGCCCCTTATCCAGTCCCTAATAGAGGCAGCAAAGTTGCCTGGGGTTGGGACATCCAGAGGGCATAACTGATACTTGACAGCCACCGTGGGATCAGAGGGAGCCACCCTGGGCAGGACCCTTAATGAGGTCACACCCCACTTCAGTTCCTTCTTTTCCTCCTCCTGCCCCACTCCCTGACTAGTATGTCGTCCTTAGGGATATCACATAAATCCTCATTTCAGGGCCACTTTGGGAAAGCCCATCCTCAGACAGTGGGAAGAGAGGAGGGGCAGGTGCATGGACACACGAACCAGGAGGACCAGAAGCTCAGTCCCCATCAGGCTGCCTTTGTCTATCAGGCACAAAGGCTGGGCACTTTGGCCCTGAGGTTACAACTGTGGGCACGGAAGACAGTTATCTCAGCCAACTGGAGGACATGGCAAATGAGGCTGGGGAAGGGAGCACTGAAGAGGTTGATTACATAGACGGCACAGCTAAAAAATAAAAGTGTGTGTGTGGAGGGGGAGGGGAATCAGCACACAGAAGAAAGCAATGACCAGGAGAAAGCAGAACAAAGAGAAACACATCTGAAGGGCAGGAAAGAGTTAACGCTATCTGGTGGAATGGCCCCACACAGCTCAGGAGAGGGGCCTGGGGGAAGGCAGTTGGTGCTGGTACCCCTGGCATCCAAGTTCAAGGCTGGCAGTGAGGACCCTGGGGAAGGGCAGGGCCAAGTACTGGGGCTTCAAATGAGTCCTAGCATAACCGAGTTATTAATGCACGGGAAGCGGGGGAAAGGCAAAACTGAATTTTACTGGTGAAGTTCCACATTTAAAAATACGAATAAAGCACTCTCTCCTCAATGCAAAGAAAAACAGAGACAATCTGAGTTTTAAAAGTACCACTAGGGAGCAGAGGGCAGAAAGAATTTCTTGCCCCAGGCCAAGTCATTCACCTGTGTAACATCCACAGATGCTTATTTTTAATACCTCTGAGGGAAGGCAAAGAACAAGGGGGAGAAGATAAGTCCTCAAGTGCCCCTGAGGCAGAGCCCATGTTTTGTGCAAAGAGCCCATATAAGTTTGTGTCCCTCAGGAAAGGGGCCCTGGAGAGCAGGGTGTGGAACAACCAAACTCAAAGGCAATGTTCATCTTCAACACTAGTGTCTTCAGTAGAATCTTCACCCTACCTCCTGATCTTAATAGCTCTGCGTCAGTCTCTGAATCATTGTCATCTTCTAGCAGGTGTCCAGGTCCTAAAGCTTCCTTTAAGGTAATTAAATACTCAGAAGATAACCCGCAGATCTCTCTTTTCCCAGAAAACTAGGTAGTTCAGCAACAAAGTTTTTAGGACCTTCAGGCTCTGGCCTGCCTCTCTCTTGGGCTTTGTGAACGGAGTAGGATGGAGTGAGGGTCAGGAGGAGACATTTTTCAACTGCTTGCTTTCTCACGAATCTGAGAAGAGCTTCTGTCCTGGGGAAGGAGACCAGGAGCTACTTTCTCCATTCCCAAAGGGCCACAAGCTGTGAGTTCCATCTCATTACTGTCTGTAGGGAGAGATGGGAGGAGAGGGGGCCTTCGGGGTCAAGAGGACAGTTTGAATGAACCAGTAACTCTTCATGTGTCCAGTCTGGGGCCACTGGTGATCAGGAAGCATGGTTTCTGGGATCCCTGGCAGTCCTTGGCAGTTTTTAAAGTTAGAAAAAAATATATATATAGCAATTCAGGATCACATGCACACCCACAAATGATAGGAACTTCATTCCCAAAGACATTTTCTCCTACCTTCTACCCAAAGGTTCTGGGATCTAGTGCTGTATTCAGAAATAAAATGGGGCAACATTAAACTGTGTTGTTCAGGATGCTAAAGGGAATGGCACATTTCCAGAGACAGAGCTACCCACCGTGTGTTAACGTACAGCCCCTCTAAATAAAAAGATCACATGTTATAAAGTACACTCAGCACTAACACTTTCCTGGACATAATTTGATTTTTCTATGATGCTCAAAACACAACTCAGGACCCAGAGACCCTCAGAGCCATTATGAAACTCAAAACCTCACTGATTAGCGCCTTGGTGCCTCTGAATAGTGATTTCCAGCTGATAGAATTCCTGGAACAACACCCCACTTTTACTTTGCTTCCAAAGACCCTTGAGCTCCTTTGACAATATAAGTTGGAGGAAAAAATTCATAAAAGAGCAAAATATGTAAATGTTTAGACTATATCTGCCACACTTCAGGTATTTGGTAAATGTATGTTATGAACTGAAAACAGAGCATATGAGCCCTGTCGAATACATTACTATGGTGTTTAATTTTCTTGGGTCATGTATTATGTAACCAGGCGTGATTTCTCTGCAATAGTAATTAAAATAAAATAATATAAAATAAAATGGAATACTTGCCATTAAAACCTGTGATCTGAACCTCAGGATTATGGAACATGAAAACTCACATACATTGAGAAAATAAAAAGCCCCCAGAGTCAGTGGGTCAATCCTATTGAGAAATAGGATTTCTGTGTCTTTACTTATTAGTCCCTTTGAATGGGACTGAGAGGCTAGTAATTCTTCATGGCATCATGGCATGATGCAGAACGGAACTCAACCCATGAAATTCTCTAACAAACCACTGTCCTGGTTTTGTTTTGCCCTCCTATGTCAAGACCCCCAGTGTGACTTCTCAGTCTCGTCCTTGAAGTGCTCAAGGCAGGAAGGAGGAGGTGCAAGCAATCCTCGGAGGTGAGCAGGGAAGAGAGTTGAGGTTAGGGGTCCAGCTCAGTGCTCCAAAGCACTTGCCCTCTGGCCTCTGCTTGGCCCAGATAAGGGAACTGACCACTGCCTGAGGTCCCATGACTGCAGCTGTATCACTGGACGGATGCCAGAGTAAATAGGAACAGTCACATTACCCGGGGCCATGTTAATTTCTCTTACTTAGTATATGAAGTCTCCCTTGCTGATGCCTTCCCATTCCCAACAGTCTCTAGAGAAAGGGGTACAACGACCTAAGAGACTGTTTGGGATGTGATGACATAAACATGCAGAGAGGGTTATGGATACATCCCTCAATTTAGCCTAAATTTGAAGAAGGAAACATCCCACATATCTAGCCTCATCAGGAAAAGACAAACAGAACAAAACCCCCTAGAGAATTTGACAATAAAATTGAAGCGGCACCTCACCACAAAGAGACATCGTTCTGAGAGGCTTGGTACAGAGCTTCATGACCTCGGTGGGGTATCAGCATCTTGGGGATCAGTAAATATTTCCAGAATTCAGTAGCTACATCTCGTCCTATAAATTCACTGGGTGGTTGGTGTGCTATATGGATTTTGGTCTTCCTTTTCTGCACTCAGTGACTGACTAGGTTTAGGGACTGTGACAGACTCAAGATGGAACTTCTTGATGTCTTCTAATACAGATGTTCAATTACGCCACTAGCTGGTGTGATTTCTCTAGAAAGCTGTGGGTCTACCGCAGCTGAGCATGTGGTCCCTCTGAGCCTTGGTTTCCCCATCTAACAAATGAGGCAAAAGACGGTTTCTGCTTTGGAAACTCTAAAGTGCCATTGTTGTCCTCACCGTTACTACTTGAGAAGTACTGATGCTGGTGCCAGGAAACCAGTAAGATTCTAAGGGCAGTGAGGAACAAAGGGATGAGGGAAATGAGAACAATGACCTGGGAAAGGAAAAGGGTGTGCTGGGGGAGAGGGGCAGAGCCCTCCCTGTGCCTCAGGGAGGACTTGAGGCAAGGATACCTCCAGGCTCAGAAACCCTCTTAGCACATTCCAGGGTGTTTAATTCAATCCCAGAAGAATCTTTCCAGCATCTCCCATGTTCTAAGCACTTGGTTCTATGGGAGATGCCACCAAAATGTTGTCAGAAAATAGTCAATTCTCGACACTCACCTAGTGGATCTTCCAAACTCATCTATGAAGAATGTATCCTATTTTCCCGACTCGTAGATAAAGCACTTCCATAACCGTGTTCAGGGATCCGGAGCCAGAACTCAATCCCAGGTTTAACTCATCCCAGTGTCTGCACCTTTAACCACCATTCAAAGAGGCAGGAGTCCACGGCACAGACAGAACTTGACCTTGGCCACCTCTGAGCGCCAACTCTGTCCACCTGGTCACTGTCCCATCACACTTCCCCTACCATCATTGCTCCAGTCCCTGCGCCTGCCTATAGCAGACCCTGGCAGGCAAGAGGGTCCATTATCCAAAGTCCTCGATGGTTCACCCCCTGGGCTAACCCCAAATGTGGAAGGCAGCCTGGTAAGGGGACAACAGAATGAGACAAAGGTGTTTGCTCTGGCCACCTGGATGGCTCTCTCTCTCTCTCTCCCTCTCTCTCTCTTCTGGAGGGAACACACCCTCTGCTGGAGAGGGGTCAGAGAGGCTGGCTTTGGGGAACAAAGCCGATCTGTAGCAATAGGAGCCCCTTACCAGCCTGGCCTGTCTTCCACATTCTGTGTCTTCTTCTCTCCCTCCCTGGTGGGTGCGGAACCCAAAGTTTCAAGGGTATGAACCCTGCTCCACACCCCCCAAGTGACTTGCCTTCCTATACTGCTTTACCCTCTCTGTGTTTCTCACAACCGAAACTCATCCTTCCAGTATGAGAACAATCACAGAAGTTTTAAGAGAAAAGAATACTGATTGAGTAAATGCAGAAGTTATTAATGACAGATAGGGACACCTGACCTGCAGTCTCCACATGTATCTCCAGTTGTGAAGAGTCCAGACTAGTTCTGGCAATGTGGAGACTGCTGGTACAGGGGCATTTTCTGGAAGTGGGGGAATCTTGGTGGTCCGGCCCACAGACCTGTGACCCAGACAGGCCTCTGGGAAAAACGCTAGGCCTTGGGCCTTCATTATCACGGCCAACTCTGAAAGCATACGTATGTCTGGATGGCGAGGTGATGTGTGCATGTAGTTGTTTAGAATTAGGAACACAAGTTTATGGAAGGGAATCCTTGAAGACATAAGAAGAAAGATGGCCCTGGTCACCCCAACTTCAGACTCAGGGACAAACAGGATGCCCAGTCCTCTTGGGCCCCTGGCATGAATGTTATTATGCACATATGAGCACTAAGGCATAAATCCAGGCCCCTTTCTTTTCATACAAATGATAGCTAATTAAACACGGTGGTCTGCATGCTACCATTTTCATTTAACATAGCTTGGAAATCTCTCCATGTGGACACATGAATCTAGCTTCCTCATTTACTGTCTGGTGCAAAGGTAAGACCCATCCCTCGGTGGTGCCCTGGTGATGGGCACCTAGATTGCTTCCTGTCATTCACTACGCAAACAGGGCTGTAGCATTTCCCCTGCACACTCCTTTGTGTACCTGGACAAGTATATTTATAGGATAAACTCCCAGAAGGGGAATCGATGGTTAAAGGCAATGCACATATTTTAACTCTGCTAGAAATAAAATATCATTCCAAGAGTCTGTACCAATTTTTACACCTACCAGCAGTGTATGAGAGTGCCTGCTTCCCAACACAGTGAATTTTCTAGCTTCTTGACCTCTGCCACTATGATGCAGGGAACATTGTGTTCAATGGAGCTTTAATTTGCACTTTTGCTTATAACTGATGAGACTGTGTATCTTTCCATATTTTTTAAGGTTTCTTTTTTTTTAATTGTGGTAAAGTACACATAACATAAAATTGCCATCTTAACCATTTCTAAGTGCACGGCTCAGTTGTGCAACAGATCCTCAGAACTTTTTCACCTTACGACGTTGAAACTCTGTCCCTATTAAATAATGACCTCCCATTCTGCCCTCCCCCAGCCCCTGGAAACCATCATTCTATATTCTGTCTCTGAACTGGACCACTCTAGGTACCCCATACCATATGAGTGGAATCATACAATATTTATCTTTTTGTGGCTGGCTTATTTCACTCAGCCTAATACCCTGAAGGTTCATCCATGTTGGAGTACATCTCAGAATCTCCTTCCTTTTTATGGCTGGATAATATTCCATTGTACATATATACCATGCTTTGTGTATCCATTCAACTCTCAGTGGACACTTGCGTTGCTTTCCCCTTTAGGCTACTGTGAATAATGCTGCTAAGAACATGGGGTGTGCAACACCCTTGGAGCCTCGGTTTCCAGGAATCCTTTATCTTCAGCCTTTAAGTCTATCACTGAATCTGTCCTTAGAACCCTACCATACTCTGGGATTTTGCCCTTCAAAGGTGACCTCAGAATAAAGCAGGAACCAGCCCTAAGAGTATGGACCCAACCTGGCCTGGCAGTTCCAAGAGGCTTGGCCATGAGCAGAGAGAGCCCCTCTCAAAGCTCCCAACACGGTGGCTGTGTGTGCTTAGGCCCCAGGGCACCTGGCTCAGTCTCCTGGCCATGTTGACCCATCAGCTTCTCTCCTGCTCCTAGATACAGCGACTCTGGTGCACATACAAAGGAGGCAGCTCCTTAGGGCATTTGGAACATCATTTAACCTCAGAGGCAAGAAAAACAGCTGGTACAGCTGGTAAAAATGCTACCTACCCTTAAGATCTTGCCAAAATACTCCAAACCCTAAATTTAGGTTTGGTTAAACCATACACACGCAGTCCCACAAGCCACCGAAATGTGATAGCCAGTTCTGTGTCCAGCGTCCTAGGCTGGCTGCCTCTAGAATCTCTTTTTCTTTTGTTTCCATTGCAAATAGCTCTTTTTCTTTCTTTGTCCCCATTCCCACTACTTTGGAAAACCAAGCTCAGTTAAAAATCTGCCAAGGAGCTATTGCTTGTTAAATGTCAACCCCTGCTGCGCGGGTAGGAGGGGAATTATTGGTGACTGAGTGCAGGTGCTTCCTGGAGTTTCTAGTCAGTGGGACAATTTGATCAATGAATCAGGACTGATCACTGGCTCTGATGTGCCTGCCCCCAGCAGTCATTAATTGCAAGCAAACAAGCTAATCATTAGTAGGTAACTTCTTGCTGCAGAGCCTTGATCCCTGCAGTGGAGACATAAGGTGTGTTGACACGTGAGTTCAACCAGAAGGCTGGGCTGGCTCTGCCATGCTTCAGAGAGGGGAGGACCCTGGCAATCCCACGGTGCATTCCTGGAACTCAGCACGCTTCCCATCTGCTAAGTTGGTCTTCACCCTGAATCATAAACTCTGCAATTCATTTCAGTGCATACTCTTGCAGAGCCTTGCATTGGCTGAGCCATGTCCTCAAACTGCCCAGGGGTTCTTCCTCAGCAGAAGAGTTGATGCTGTCCAGAACATTTTAGCAATGTATGCATTCTGTCCTCACAGAAGGCAAGAACAATCTCCAAATGGGAGAGAACTAAGACTGTCCCAAGTTTGCTTCATTCATTCATTCATTCATTCATTCATTCATTCAGATAACATCTGTTAAGCCTGTTATGTGCCATCTGCCAGGCACCAGGTACAGGGAGATTATTATCTAGTAACTGACAATTTAAGTTCACCAAGGAATATAAAGTTTGAACTGTGATGAGCACAGGAAGATGCTCCCTGGGGCTCAAAGTGCTCATGAAGGCAGGGCTGTGATTCCTCTGCCTGTGGAGGGAGGGAAGAAGAGTAGGAGGGAAACAGGAAATAAGCAGAGGAAAAACTGGTAAGATAAAGAGCCTGGAAATGCTGGAGTGGGGGTGGGAGGCCCGCATGTGTCTGTGCTATTCAAGAAGCACAGAGAGGCTGGAGGGGAGAAAGGCAGGGGCAGGAGGAGAGAGGAGAGGTGGAGAGAGAAGTGCCAGACCACATGGTCCAGGTGGGCCAGGGTAGAAGTGTTGCCCTTTATCCTGGGAGCAATGGAAAATCATTTATGCATTTTCCAAAAGGGGGTGCATGATGACCTTAAATGTGTAGAAGGATCACTGTGGCTGTTGTGTGTTGAGAGCGCTGGAGGGGACAGAAGCCACACGAGCCACGGCACCATCCCAGAGAGAGGAAGAAGGCTTGGCCATCCTATGGAGGATGTGTGGCCAGATCTGAGAGCTCATGAGGAGGGTGTGTCTGTTAGTGGACGACACCGGCTGTGGCTCTAGGAGGACATCTGGGTCCCTGTCTTCAGCCATGAGTGGGTGTTTAGAGAATGGGAACCTGAGAGGAGCACCAGGTTGGGGGGACAGTCAAAGGGTCAGTTTGGATGTGTGGAGGGTGGCTTCCCAGGAGGGGGTGTCAGCTAGGCCTAGAGTTCAGAGGAGAGCTAGGACAGCAGGGGCAAATACAGGAGGCCCTAGAACCCCCTCCAAAGAAGAGTTTCATGTGGGAGAGTCGCCTGATGAACACTCACTGGACAACTCTGGGTGGACTGAAATGCTTTCTTGACTTTCCTGACTTCTCCAGAGAGCCCCATGGACATTCTTTTTTTTTTTTTTTTGAGATTTATTTATTTACTTTTTTAGAGAGAGAAAGAGAGAGACAGCACACAATGGGGAGAGGCAGGGGGATAAAAAATCTCAAGCAGGCTCTGCCCTCAGCACAGAGCCCAAAATGGGCCTCAATCTCATGACCCTGAGATCACAACCTGAGCCAAAACCAAGAGTTGGATGCTTTAACGGACCATGCCACCTAGACACCCCACCCTTGAATATTCTCCCCACTGTCCCACCAACATCTCACTCAATTTATCCTGACTCAGACCCACTCTGTTATCTCCCATCTCAAGGCTATCCACTAGGCTTCCATCGTGTATCCACCTTAGGGACTGGTAAGGCCACGAATGTCCCCAGGCACCCAACTGGAAGAGTAGAGTTGGCCTGCATATTCCTGACCCTTGATGCCCTCACCCCAGACCCAGCTCTCTCAGCCCTTCTCTCCATCCCTAGCAGGTTCTTCTCATATCAGTAGGATGTGTTTTCAGTAAGGTTGAAAGCCAGGCCTTCCAGATTCTCATTCTGACTCTACCTCTTACCAGCTGGGCAATATTGGGCCTCAATTTCCTCATCTAAAACTGTGACTGTTGCCTCCTCTACCTTATATACAATGTGTGTGAAGCTAAGCACTAATGTACGTAAAGTACTAAAACAAGGGTCCAGCACATTGTAAATGCTTAATAAATACTGGCTACCATTTCAATTTCTCTTTCCATATACTTCACACATACTTGACAGCCAAGACTTGGCAATCTAGCACCTTCTCTTGAAAGCCTGCCTCAGATATCTGTTTCTTCATCTCAACTGGCCATTCCTCACAGGAAGGAGCTGTTTCTCATTCATATTTGATTCCCAAACGCCCCTTACATGCTCCACAAATGAATGCTCTTTCACTGAATGTGTAGCCACAAGAAATTTAACAATATGAGTAGACAGTAAGTCATAGGAAAGGCAAGCATTTCTGATGTTCCTGCCAAGAAGCCAGAGTATTTTCAGAGGCTTTTTATTAAATAGGGTGGTCAATATGCATCTGTTGAATTCTATCCGATTCTTCTTACATTACTAAACTCAGTTGTGCTGTTTCAGACCCTTCCAGGAGAATGTCTGAGTCTCACTTTCCAGGAAAGATTGGTCTCCCATGACCCAGATGTTCCTGAGCAATAAATGCAGCTCTGAGATTGAGGCCACTGACCCAGGGATCTCAGGTAAGTCAACAGTCCTCTTGGAATCTTTCCTTCTCCAAGACCCACATACAGCTGAGTGCGAGGTCTACAGAATGTTCTGGACTCGCCTGTGAGCATGGATTCTGGAGCTAGGTGGGCTAGTTGTTTGACAAAGGCACAGAACCTAGACAAGAGCTAAGGACCCCGCCACCTGTCAGTGAGGGAACCTGCCGGTTAGTCCCTAATGAAGTAGTGTAATACTGTACCTCAAATCGGGTACCATTTTTTCCTCTTTTTGAAAAAGGAGATACAGTCAGCTACGCGTCCAGTGATATAAATATGGTTCCCAAGGTAAGGTTGGGAGGCAAAAAGACCAGCAGGGAGTAAAGTGTAGCCTTCCACGAGTAGCTGTTCCACAGACTCATCAGTGATTAGAACCCTCTTCTAGTCCCAAATTCCTGAATGAGAAAATGGGCTCAAAGGGGAGAAATGACTTTCCTTAGCTCACTCATCTTAAGGCCAGACACCTGCCCCACCCCCCCCACCCCATTTCCTGGTAACCGCAACTTCTTGCTGCATGTTTTTGCAGACACCTGATCACACTGCAATGAGCAAATTTTAATCTGAAATAATCAGTGAGAGAAAGTTATGGAAATGGCACCATTCATGGCTAAAACATCCTTGAACTTTCTCAGCCAGGCCCCATGTGCTTTATAAGCGTTTTCTAGTTTTATCAACCACCGTATGAGTATGTATCACAACTGTCTCTGTTTTTCTGAGGGAAGAACTGAGTATCACAGAGTTTGGGCTGCTTGCCCCAGTCCATGGAGCAAGCAGGTATGGAAGCCTGCTTTGAAGCCTCAAAACCTGAGTGTAGTTAGTGCTTTTCATGTCCCAGGCATGTGTTCTGAACACTCCTAGCCTTCATACTAAGAGCCTGAGATTCTCTACACAGGGGCTGTCTCCCATCATGCAGGTGGGACAGCATGACAGACCAGAGAGCTGGGGGTCAATGGTCCAAGAGCACTCCAAGCCAGTGATGAATGGGGGCTGGAGGTTACACACCACCTAGCAGGACTGAACCCCACCTTCTCCTTGACGCACCTTGTACTTATTTCCTTCCCCTCCCATCTCACTTCCCCATGGCCCACCAAGTTCCCTGGGGTTGCTCCCAGGTAAACCTCTCACACCTGCATCTCGTCCAGGGGCTGCTCCCTGGGGGAACCCAGGCTAAGACTGAGAGAAACAAGTAGGAACATTCTTTCTCCTCGGAGAGCGCAGAAGACATCTGAAACACAGAAGAGCAATGTCAGGAAAGCCGGTCAGGAGGTGGGGGCTCCTTCCACAAACACTGATGACAGGCAGTTACAAAGCCAAGAAGATCTGCAGGAGAAAGGACAGAGTGCAAGACTCTGGCAACAAGCAGTTAACCTGAGGACCTGCCTGCAGCCAGTCATTCCTGACAAAGGTGCTGAACCCACTGGACCCTTGCAGGAATGGTAGTTGCATGTGCATGGACGTTAGCCACGGAACACTGAGGCGACCTGGGCTGTGGCTCTGCCCTCTCCACTCAGGGATAGCCAGTCAGCAAACCTGGCCTGGGCCTGGGAGAAGCCTGGGAGAAGGCCACACCAACGTCCGAAACCTATAATGAGCTCCAAGACAGCAGAGTGGTCTTCCAAAGGAGGAAACCGAAAGTTCTATGGCCAGGGGATCAATGATGCTTTGTTTCCTAAGGAGTCTTGGTGCTGGCAACCAAGTCCACCTGCTTCCCCATTCAGCCAACAGGACTGATACAAGTCCAACCAACCTGATGGTGCCAGGCACGGAGCTACATTTTGGGACACAGGGGAACTTGATTCAGTTCGCATTCTCGGGTTTCCAAACACTCATGGTTTCCAGTTCCTTGTCACATAATGGGAATGGCCTGGTGAGCCAGAACTTATCCGTGGACGGCTCTTACGAGGCCAGACTCTCCTGATGAAAATCTTCACCCTTACCCCAGCCAGGCTAAGAAACACTGCTGGTGGTCAGGAGTGCACTCATATTTGGGGCACACTCTATCTTTCTGAGCCTCACTTGTCAAACCACAGCGGATCAAGGGCTGTGGTCCTTTCATCCCCCCTCTAATAAAATCTTTGAAATCAAATTGCAGAAATGCCCCCCCCAGTGAAGAATAAGGTGTACCTGAACCCCAAGGATATTCTCCACATCATATATAAGAAAAAGCCATGGCATAAAGAGTCATGCCAAGAAGGACAGTAGCAATACATTTTGTCAGCTGATTTACAGACATGAATTGGGTCAGAAGTCCACTTCTGAAATAAAAATAGAGTCCTAAAGATGCATCTGTTGTTATGGAAAATCGATAAGGCCCTGAGCCTGCACTTCGTTTCTCCCAGGGGGTGGGAGGAGGGGTGTGTCATTTATCAAATGCAGGAAGATGGGGACAGGACCAGAAGCAGCCACACAAGGTCATCCCCCAGCTCCCGACTCTGATGGACAACCTCTGGATTCAGATCACTAAATGAAATTCCTACAAATGATCAAGATGACAGATGGCATTAAATGAGAATTACCGAGAACTTCATGCTGACCCCATGGATGGGATTCCTGAAGGCCTTCCAAGGGAGAGAATTAATATCCAGACACCTGGGGATTCTTTTTCTCTGTAGGGTTTTTTTTTTTTAATCCCCTCTATAGGCTGTCCCTGGTGAAAATGACAACCAGATTCTTTCATTCACTTCCAATACCTTCAAGGCGTAATATTAGTAATTTAATTTCTTTTGGCATCAAGTCTACATGGTTTTATACTATACAGGTCATATACAGTATACTTCCAGTATCCAGTACATACAGAGTTTATACTATATTCATGAATAAGTCTGGCCAAGGGGAGAAACTGTCAGAGAAGGGAGAAGACAATTAAGCCATTTGCCTTGACTGTGACGTCACAGATACCTGATTTTCAGGCAGATGGTACTCTCCTGACATGCAAGGCCAGCTTGGCCAGGAGAAGGAGGACCTATTGGCTATTCCCAATGGGAGAAATGTGGTACCTGTAATTCTTAACTCTGGGTTAAGCACTGTTCTTTCTCCGCAGAGTTTTTTAGCACACACGTACAGCATGGAAGAGAAACTTTGTAACTCAAAAATACTTCCAGGTAATTAATTTATCTGCTATTAAAATCCCTTTTTTTTGTGTGGGTTTAGCTTGCCTTCAACTAAATTGGCAATCCGCTCCCTGAAGGTCCCTCCAGCTGCAAACACCTGCGTCTCTCTCCCCCATTTGTTATTTATCCCAATGGCAGCAACACCGACACAGGTGCATGACAGAAGGTCTGGAATCAGCTGGCTTCTCACGCTTGCCCCAGCCCGTGTCCAGCCAGCTTCCCAATCAGGAGGACTGTTTCTTGCCAAATTTCTTCTACCCATCAGCTCTCCCTCCCCTCAGCACCACAGGGGGTGGGTCCTTGGGAGGTCCACCTGCTTGTGCCATGACAAGCACGTTTCTCCAGCGGTAAACGTTCCTTTTTTTTTCCTCCTAGCAGAATTCTTAGTTTATTTTTTCAGTGATCCAAGATTCATTGTTTATGCACCATACCCAGTGCTCCATGCAATACATGTCTTCCTTAATACCCACCACCAGGCTCACCCATCCTGCCTCCCCTCTCCCCTCCATAACCCTCAGTTTGTTTCTCAGAGTCCACAGTCTCTCATGGTTCGTCTCCCCTTCCAATTTACCCCAATTCACTTTTCCCTCCCTTCCCCTAGAGTCCTCCACTTAATTCCTTATGTTCCACAAGTCAGTGAAACCATATGATAATTGACTTTCTCTGCTTGACTTATTTCACTCAGCATAATCTCCTCCAGACTGGTCCATGTTGATATAAAAGTTGGGTATTCATCCTTTCTGATGGCTGTGTAATATTCCATTGTATATATGGACCACATCTTTTTTATCCATTCATCTGTAGAAGGGCATCTCGACTCCACAGCTTGGTGATTGTGGACACTGCTTCTATGAACGTTGTGGTACATATGGCCCTTCTTTTCACTACATCTGTATCTTTGGGGTAAATACCCAGTAGTGCAATTACAGGGTCATAGGGTAGGTCTATTTTTAATTTTTTGAGGAATCTCCAAATGTTCCTTTTTTAATCTCTCCTCACTTCCAACCACATAAGAACCCTTGCTTGCCTCCAGTGGGGACCAGCATCCCTACCATGGTGTTCTATATACTCCCTAGCCAATACCTTGGGGGCTCATCCACAGGAAGGAAATGAACCCTCACCCTGTATTGTCATTTCTGCCTAATTCAGCTCCTAAAAATCCCAGACGGTGCCTCGAAGAGTCAGGACAGTGATACAAACAGAGAAAAGGAGGATTAACAAGTTTGTGCTGCTGGCATCCCTCCTCCAGGGGTTGCCTTTGGAATTCTTTGTGCTCTGGATTCCCACAACTGGACGATCACCCCCCCCACCTGCTCCTTTCTCCCTGCCGTGAAGGTTGCACCCTCTCCACTGCATTCCTCTTCTCTTCTGAAGCTGCCCTCCACAAGCATTCAGCCAGCCCTCTCCAACAGCGGGTTGCAGAATTTTACATAGTTTGGATAACAGCCCTTTATCGGATCCCTGTTTTTACAAAGATGTTCTCCCAGTCTGTGGCTTCTTTATTCTCTTAACTGGTCTTTCGACAAGCTCAAGCTTTTCCTTTTAATAAAGTCCAACTTACCATCTTCATTCACAGATCGTGCTTTTGGGGTCCTATCTGAAAAGTTAGCGCCAAACCCAAAGCCAGCTAGATTTTTCTCCTGTGTTATCTTCTAGGAGTTAAAGTGTTACATTTTACATTCAGACTTCTGTTTTATATTGCACAGCAGAAAATGAAGTCATTTGCTAAGTAGTAAGAACAGCAGGACTGCCTTTATTCGTCTTTAATCAAGCCTAGGATTTGCATCTGAGGCAAGCTCAGGCTTATCATTAATAACCACTACCATCTTGGATTTATAGCAATTGCTCCTCAAAATGAGGTTCTGGGTGCATTCACATAACCAGCTGCAATTCTAGCAAGAAAGAAGCTGGAAGGGCAGATGGTTCATACTTTCCCATCTATGAGTGGATTGCTTTGGAACTGACAAGGCGGTGGGAGAGCAAGGGCAGTTTTGTATATACGGTGAGGTGGGACTCTACCTTGAGTCTTCCCAAGTAATTTACTAATTTCCCCATGCACTTTGCTAAACATCCTTCCCTTCCGCTTTGGTCAAGGCTATCACCTTTGTTAGAGACTAGGCTCTAACAAATGAAATGTCAGTTTCAGGCTATCTACGGTGTTCCACTCATCTGTCTGGTATGATGCTGCAGCTCTAACAAAACGTAAAACACACTGCAGTATGGAGGAGGGAAAAAAATGTTCCTTCATGCTCTTCCTCAAAATATTTTTAGGTCTTTGGGTAAATCCAAAAATAGACCCTACAGATTTTTTGTTTAAACTTGGAACAGGATTTAAAAATAAGTTTCCTACATCAAAAACTATATGATGTTCTGTATGGGGACTAACATAATAAAAAATAAAATAAAATAAAATAAAATAAAATAAAATAAAATAAAATAAAAATAAGTTTCCATGTTCTATTCAAGAACATCAACTTTAAAAAATATTTTAATATATATTTAGATTCATGTTGAAGTTTCCTTTATAAAGGTGTGCATGGTTAAAATCAATCTTAGTTAATAAGTTATATCACCTCTCTTATTGCTATTAACTGAATAAAAGATTCAGTGTATCTTCTAGTGACTGTCAATATTTGGGAAAGTTATTGATTTCTGCATTTTATGTCTGACCACTTAAAACTTTCTTACTAATTTTAAGAGATTATCAGTAAATTCTTATGACTTTCTAGGTATACCATTATATTAACTGCAAATAACATTCATCATTCTATTGACAATAGCTATTCACCAGGACCTTTTAAAAAGCAAATATGTTAAATAAAAAATGGTCATGGTGGACACTGTGTTATGGATGTGATTTTTATGTATCATGTATGTTTCTTTGTCAACTCCATTGCTGACCATTGGAGTCAGAGAGAGAGAATATTTTTGACATCTGGGGATGCCCTTCCCTTTAACATCAAATTTTTTTTTCACATGATGTCTTTTTTTTTCCCCACAGAGTCTCATCTCTATAAAATATGACATTGGTAGATATTCTACTATTAATCAATCTTTGCAGCACTAAGATAACTCCCACCTCTTCATGAGAAATACTTCTTTCATGGACTGCCAAATTTAGTCAGTATTTTCTTTGGCAGGTCTGAATTTTTAATAATTTTCTTTCCATGGTGCTCTCTGATAGAGCCTAAAATCTGCGTTATGATGAAGTGCAAAGCTACTGGGAAATAAAGGCTACCCTTCACCATTCCTGGGCTACACCCAAGGGTGGTGTGAGAATCCCCCCATGGACCGGGGGGCTTTCTCAATCATCTGAAATTTCACATGTAGCAATTATGTGCTTTGCTTCAGGCGGGTGCCACAGGAGATCACAATGGGAATTTTAGAAGTAACTGACACCAAATCCACCCCAACTTCAATAGGAAAACTCGACTTGAGTTGCCCCTGTGGCTGATAGGCTTTATGAAGCATGCTCCTGGGCCCGTGTTGAATAAGACAAGTAGAATATCTCCTCAGACAGTTTAATTAAGTTGAGTGACTTTTCCTGTTCTGGAAAATAAACCAAACTATTTTCTCTATTAGCAAAAATGACAATTCAGCATTCAGTCAGACTGCTGAATTAATAAAAGTTCATTAAAAAAATCCATCTCTTAATTAGAAGTCTCTGCAGACCCGACCACCAAATTACAGACTGATCTGATTGGAAAGGACAGGGAGAGGTATTTGGTGCCAAAGCCCACCCCAGCCTGATTGCTTCTGCACCTCCTTGAGGGCACGTCCCCAAACTCTTCACCAGCATCTGCAACAGAGCTATCAGACCCTCCATGGCAGTGACAACAGCTCCCCAGGGAAGGTCTTGTACGGTCTTGTAAGTCTTCCAAGACCTACATGGAACTTACTAGAAGGCAGTGAGTAAGGTCAGGGAGAACTGGTTCCGATTCTGGCTTCCCAGCTCCCCAGCTGCCTGTCTATAAGTGAGTGGCTCGCTCACTGTGTGACCCTGGAAATGGGAATAATAACAGTACTTATTTGTACAACAACATAGGTTGTTGTGGGATGAAAGAAGAAAAACCACATAAAGGACTGAGCCCAGTTCCAGAAAGTGCTCAAGGAAGGCCAGCTGTCATTATTAGGACTATGACTGTCACTACTATTATTATTTCCCCTTGGCAGACTGAAGCGGACCGTGAGTTAGCAATCTAGAGCTCTTGCCTTAGCCAATTCCATAAACTCTGCAGCTCAGTTTTCTCACTTTTATAACATAAATAAATAATATTTGTCTAAATTGTTCTATAGAGTGCTAAGGAGCAAGTGTTTTAAAGTCCTGAAGATGAAGAGAGGAAAGAAAAGAAAGAAATTATCCCATTAGTTCTGAAACACAATTCACTGAAGAGACTGTATTCCCCAAAAAGCAACTCTATTGAAACCGAAATGATCCTATTCCTCAGAATATAGTTCATTTATATACTAACCCTATGAAGATGTAGTGTTCACTTAGGATTTTTTTACTGTGTGGTGACTAACATAACATAATTTAAAAAAATAAAGTATTGCTTCTGTAGAAAATGAGATTAATTAATGCACACAGAACTGCAAAAATCTCATCCACCAATCAGCCCAGGGATGCACTTGGAGCAAGGTAGACAGACAGAGGCTGGCTGGCTGACTGACAACATAGGACATTTACTAAATCGTGATAATCCAGCTGCAGGGGATACCTGGAAAATCCCACATACCTAGGGTGCAGCAAACAGATAAAAAGCAAAATCTTTCCATTTTAGTGAGTCTTCCACTTACAATCAGTGACAGACCAACTGAATTTAATCCCTCTCTTTAAATTAGGACCACGCGGACAAATACAAACACATGAAGTAAAATCCCGAAGAGTCACGTGGACGTGAAGGCTTCCCCACCAAGTCACTTTGATCCTGAAAGGGGGAAAACTCAGCTTCTGGGGGTTAGAGAGGCGTGGCAAGGCCAGAAGTGCTAACTCAATGCCAGATGTAGCAGGAGTCCCACATGGCCTGGCAAGCCCTTTCGGCCCCAACACTGAGGCTGAGTGTTCCCTGCAATGGCCCCAAGATTCCTTGTGCCCTCCTCAGCCTTCCTGGGGTCCTCAGGAGCACTCCCACTCCTGCTGACTCCTGGGGCCTCACACGTGTGAGAGTGACGCTGACAGGGAGACCCTGTGAGGGCTTGGGTCATCTGTGTGCTCATGGGTGTGAACCCGCGTGACTGGAAGGGGATGGTACACGTCACTGTGACTGGCAACGTGAGGGGGAGACGGCCAGCCACAACCCCTCCCTCCAGCAGAAAATCCTTCTGTCCCTGGGAAGGCCAGGTACAGATGCCTTGGTTCCCCGAATTCGTGAGGAGACCCCACCATGGTGATAAATACTGTCACAGAAGACCATCATCCCTCACAGCTCTGGTGAGACAAGCAAGTGTAACACCCTCAGACTCAAAGGCATAAAACATGTGAGTGGCCTCATGCATGAAGGGAGGTAATGAGATTTGGCTTTAGCCCCGTTTCTGTTTCATTTGATTTCCTTCCCCACATATGTAAGTAAAGCTGAGGTGTCATCATCATTGTCACTGTCATGATCAACAATCTGTTGTAGACGTTCCCTGCAAAGCCCAGGACAAGCCCAGCACCTCTAGCAGGAAAAGGGGACCATTTACACAGACTGAATCTGTGCGGACTTTAAATGTGTCCTCAACTCAGAAATGCCTTGCTGGATCCCCAGAGCTGATGACCCATGCATTTATGACGTGCATGACAGAGCCCCAAGGCAGGTGACAGGCCATCACCTTCTAAGTAACGGGCATACTGAAGAATATGTTGAAATCTGCACAAAGTCCCTAAACCATCCCTCCAGTGGCTCTTTACAGGGATTCCTGGATCCCAAATTAAGAACCACTGCTTTATGCAGCAACATCTTCCTAGGAACATCACCAAAGGCAAGGGAAGCAAGGGCAAAAATGAACTATTGGGACTTCATCAAGATTAAAGCTTTTGCACAGCAAAGGAAACAGTCAACAAAACCAAAAGACAACTGACAGAATGGGAGAAGATATTAGCAAATGACCTACCAGATAAAGGGCTTGTATCCAAAATCTATAAAGAACTCAAACTCAACACCCATGGAACAAATAACCCAGTCAAAAAATGGGCAGAAGACATGAACAGACATTTCTCCAAAGAAGACATCCAAATGGCCAATAGACACATGAGAAAGTGCTCAACATCACTTGGCATCAGGGAAATACAAATCAAAACCACAGTGAGATACCACCTCACACCAGTCAGAATGGCTAAAATTAACAAGTCAGGAAATGACAGATGTTGGCAAGGATGCGGAGAAAGGGGAACCCTCCTACACTGTTGGTGGGAATGCAACCTGGTGCAGCCACTCTGGAAAACAGTATGGAGGTTCCTCAAAAAGTAGAAAATAGAACTACCCTATGACCTGGCAATTGCACTACTGGGTATTTACCCTAAAGATACAAAGGTAGTGATCCTCAGGGGCATATAAACCTGAATGTTTATAATGGCAATGTCCACAATAGCCAAACTATGGAAAGAACCTAGATGTCCATCAACAGATGAATGGATAAAGAAGATGTGGCATGTATATGTATACGCACGCACGCACGCACGCACACACACACACACACACACACACACACACAATGGAATACTATGCAGCCATCAAAAGAAACAAAATCTTGCCATTTGCAATGATGTGGATGGGACTAGAGGGTATTATGCTAAGCAAAATAAGTCAATCAGAGAAAGACAATTATATGATCTCTCTGATATGAGGAACTTGAGAGGCAGGGTGGGAGGTCGTGGGGGGTAGGGAGGGAAAAAATGAAACAAGATGG
This sequence comes from Ailurus styani, assembly GCA_002007465.1. Lineage (NCBI taxonomy): Eukaryota > Metazoa > Chordata > Mammalia > Carnivora > Ailuridae > Ailurus > Ailurus styani. The sequence goes on along the minus strand of LNAC01000851.1, from coordinate 314,864 downwards.
GATCAGGAAGGAGACAAACTATAAGAAACTCTTAATCTGAAACAAACTGAGGGTCACTGGGGGGTGGGAGGATAGGGATAGGGTGGATGGGTTATGGACATTGGGGAGGGTTTGTGAAATTGTGAGTGCTGTGAAAGGCTTAAGCCTGATGATTCACGGACCTGTACCCCTAGGGAAAATAATAGTAAAATAAATAGAAGGAAAAAAAAGGACCAGTGCTTTATAAAAGAGGGATTTTTAAAGAAATACTATGCTAAATATTTGCAAAAGTGAATAATTAAAAAACCCCAAGATTACCTGGTATTTAAAGAAGTACATGGTAATTTCCTTTGTAAAGCAATAATCTCTCTGTCATGCAGAGGCTTGTGGACTGTTATTTTTATATTTTAAAATTTCAGATGTTGCTGTATTTATAAAAAGCACTTTTGAAATTTGGGGGTCGGTAAATTTGTATCCACTCAGTTAAAAAATTGTTTGGAGCTTAAACAATACAAACGTTATTATTTTATAATCCTGTAGGTAAATAGCAGCTGTGGATGGAGCACACTGTCAGAGATACCGTGACAGAAAGGGAAGGAAACTTTTTCAACCTGACTGCATATGCTTTCATTTCTTCATAGCATCCTTCCTATCATTCAGGGATGGGCTGGATGGACTAGCCCCTAGAGCCATATGTTAAGCATTCAGAAATTTTACAAGCCACTTGGTAAATCGTTCCTACTATGACTTTGGTCATTGTGGAGGTATCTACACCAGAGAAGTCAGCAAAGGATACACATCACAAACTAGGTATTTTTTCCATCTCAGAGAGCCTGAAATTTACCAGGACACCCCTGCCTCACTCCCTAGTTCCATACGTGCAGTCAACACCAGAGGTGTTCACAGAGACACCTCATTTCCGGAGCAAACTCAGAAATGCATTAGCAGTGAACCCTAAGGAAGAAGCTGGTGCTAAACTTGATCTTCATGGCTTATTAGTTGAAATCTGTGGATGGTTCAGGACCACATTCGTGGAGTGAGAGAAACAGCAGTGGAGGGCAAAGACCAGGCAAATCTGGGCTCCCCCGTCAAGAGGGCGCCCCGGCGACGCCACACTGCAGACACCACCAGGCAGAGGGCCACATGTGGCATCCGCACAGAGGGTCCCCCTTGACTCTGCTTCTCCCCCACAATCCCCAAAGATACCTTGAGCCAGGAAAATCATGACACAGGCACAGAATCTGTGACGTGCCCTCTGAGGCCCTGACACCCACTCTGCTTGGTCCTTGCCCCTCCCCAGACCCTTCCTCCTGTAATCATGGGCAACGCCATGCCACCTCACTCTGGAGCTTCTCCCGAACCCTCCTTCTGGGAGAAGTCCACCCTGCTTTGAGCTGCAGTGGGGTTTTGCTGATGGGTATTACATGTCACTTAGTACATTTGCATTATGGTCTTGTGTGTACACGTGTGTGTGTGTGTGGTGTGTGTCTGTGTGTAGTATATGGTGTGTGGGGTGTGTGTCTGTGTGGTGTGTGTGTGTGTATGGTGTGTATGTGTGGTGTGGTGTGTGGTGTGTGTGGGCGTGGTGTGTGTGGTGTGGTGTGGTGTGGTGTGTGTGTTTGTGTGTGTGTGTGTTCACCTCCACTAGCCTGCACCTCCCTGAGTGGCTGGGGCTATATGTGTTTGACATCACTCACACATGAATGAAGAAAACACACATCAGTGAAGAAATGTGTGCCCATGTGACCTACCTAATTCAAAGCCCAGGCAAGGCATAGGTGACACAGAGAGGGCCAGTCTTCCTTGGTGTCTAATTTCCAGGATTGTGTGTTGTTTAGCATTAGCCAAGAGTGGTCTTGTGTATGTGTGCACATGTACACGTAGGCACACTCAGTGTGCGCACCTGGTGCTGTGTATCTGAGCAGTCATCTCGCATTCTGGGATGTGACCCGCATTTTAGGGTCGGAGCAAGTGCTACTCAGGAGAGAGAAGAGCCCTCTCTTCCCATCCGGGCAAGGCAGCCTGGCCTGCTAGTTCCAGTCCACTCCCTTCTCAGAGAAGGAGAGCCAGCCCCCAATCTCACAGCTGCAGTCATTGAGATAAGTGCCCTGCTCAGGCTCAGGGACCCCCCGGGTCCTCTTCTTAAATCAAACCTGGGCACCAGCAACCTCTAAGCCATATGCCAAGTCACTTTAGGGAGTCAGACACGCCAGCAGTTCTGCAGCAGGAATGAAAGGGACGATGCTTGGGTTCACCTCTGTGGGCAGGACGTAGGCCCCTAGTATGAATCCCTATCAGACAAGACAGGTATGGAGAGGGGCTAGGGGGACGGGGCCTCTCCACACACGCACACAGCCCTGGACTGTGTACAGTGACGTGGCTAGCCAGGTGCTCCGCAAGCAAGCATCCCTGGCAGACCTGAGATCCCCTCCGAGTTTGCAGGGAGGACGTCTGTGAGGACAGATACCCCTTAGCAGGCAACGGGCGTCCCTTTTGCACAGGAACGTTGTCAGGCTTGAAGAGGTGGAGATGCCAAGGTGACATGCTTGGATAGGCTTGGTTTGTTAATATTCACAAGTGGAGGGTGTCCTTTTCAATGTAAACAACTTGAAGTGTGCTAGTTTTTCTCAAGACTATAGACAGAGGCCTCAGGCCAGGTGCAGACATGAAAAGTCATGGAAGGCTAGAGCAGAAAAGGCTCCAGATCAAAGAGTACATGTACTCTCTCACATCACACATGAGTAAACTGAGATGCCATCAGAGGTCCAAAGTCACACAGGGACATCTGGGCAGAGCTGGGCAGGTGCTCTGGCCCCCCAAGACCCTGCAGGTGAATGCACTGTCTGATCGTGGACTTGGCCTTGCAGCAGTGGAGGCGGCCACATGCTGTGCTCACTATTCAGCACGGTGAGGTGCTGTCATTTCTCCAGCATTGCAGGTCAGTTGGGGCAGCTGGGAGTCCTCAAGCCTGGGGACATGTCATGCTCCAAGAAGCTTCTGCAGCACACAGTAAAACACTGGCTCCAAGCCCAAAGAGTGAGAATACGCCAGCATTCCAGATCACTTTCATTTCCATCAGAGCTCCCCAATTGGGAATTCTCCTCTTCCTTCTTCAACTTCCAGCTTCACCCTCTGCTTCTCCATCCCTGTTCCTGTCATCATCATGGTGACATCAACAACCAGAGGGACAACCATCTAGAGTCCTGACCTCTCCCCTTCCTGACATCATTACCCCCAAAGTTCATGTTCTCAGCCCCTACTAATAAGCCTTACTCTTATCATCATAATTGACATCCTCACATCCAACTCCCTGGTTTCAAACGTCCTTTCTGACCTCCCCCAAGGTCCACGCCACTTATTCTAGAACCCCAACTGCCCCAACCCCTTTTCACCATCCATCACCTTCCCTTCTTCATGGCCTTGTTTATCCTTCTTATTATTCCTTTTCAAATACCCTCACCTCCTTGCTCCTCACATCTGACATGGTACTCAAGGAGCAAAACTTCAAACTCTGGTTCAGTCCAACTCTCTTCCTATTTTGGGTCACACCTGAGCAACTTGCCTGGCCAGAGAAAATGACCCACCTGGACTGGCAAGTCCACTGAAACTTCAAGGGTCACTTAGGGAGCCAGGCAATTGGACATTTTCTATGTGAATTTGCTCCCTGCTCTTTGGGTGCCCTTCAAACACACCCTCTCCATCAGCTCATCACTTTGCCTTATTTTCTGAAAAAAGACAAGCAATCAGACTCTCGTCTTCCTCCACCAAATCCCATGCCTCCCTGTGTCTACACCCATAGTCTCCCTTGCCTGCAGAGAAAGTGGGAACATCCCTGCTGCTTTAGAAGGAAGACTGGTGAACATGTGTTCTGGGTGCCACCCCCTCGTTGATTTTTGAGAGCTTTACCCCTATCCTTCTCCCCGCTGCTCTGAAACATCAACCCCTCCTTTCTACTCCATCATTTCCATCAGCAAACGAAGATGCTATAGAATTTCCACCTAAAAATATCTCCTGAAAACAAATCCTTCCAAGGGTGCCTGGGTGGCTAAGCATCTGACCTTGGTTTTGGCTCAGGTCATGATCTCAGGGCTGTGGGATCGAGCCCTGAATCACACTCCAAGCTCAGCGGGGAGGCTGTTTAGGATTCTCTCTCTCCCTCTGTGCGCTCTCTCTCTCTCTCTCTCTCTCTCTCTCTCTCAAATAAGTAAATAAAATCTTAAAAAAAAAACGAATAAACCCTTCCCCTATTCAGTACCCTATATCTAGCTACTGTCCCATTTCTGTGCTGTTTTCAAAGAAAAACTTGTAAAAGTGAGCTCAACTTGCTCATCTTGGTCTTTTCACTCAGTTACTCTTTGCCTCATCCAACCCATTTCATGCCCTCCAGCCTCCTTCTAGAACTGCCCTTGTCAAGGCTGCGACGGGTTCCATGGTACAGGACCCCTCACCAAGTGCTTCTCTAACTCTATTTCCCTGGTGGCCACCCCTCCTCACCTCTCTTGGCTTCCAGGATGCCATACTCTTTTTTCCTTCTTCCTCATTGGCCACTCCTTGGTTTCTATCACCTGTACCTCTCCTACTGAATTCCAAATGGTGATGGATCAGAGGGATCATTCTCTAACCAAGATGTCCTTCCATGTCAGTCCACAGTTTCAAACACGACCTATAAGCTTATGTTTCTGTCCATTTGTGTATCCCCAGACCTGACCTCTTGCCAGAACTCTAGGCATGTCTGTCTGTGCTTAGGATATCCATATTTAGATCAGTTAGATGACAGTACACTCGATATTTCTCTCCAAACCTGCCCTCGATCTCCCCTATCTTGGGAAATGTTACAACAATCCACCAAGTTGCTGAGCTGCATATTTAGGAGTTTTTCTTGTTTCTCTTTCTTCTGCTATCCTGTCCAAATCACCAGCAAGTTCTCTCACTTGCACTCTCTACTATGTTGTAAACATATTTCTCGCCACCTTCATCACCATCACCATCTCTTCCCTGAACCCCAGCAACAGCCTCTTAACTGGTGTCCTGGCTTTCATGTCTGTCCCCCTATGATCCATCTTCCCACCCAGCTGCCAGAGTGATCTTTCAAAATGCAAACTGGGGGATGTCACTGCTGTGCTTAGAACATGTCACACTGCCCTGCTTAAATCTTTCACAGCAATTATCACAGCCGGTGATTACCTTATTTGTCTTCTTGCCTGTCGTCCATCTCCTGTGCTTAGAATAAAAGCTCAGGGGGCAGGCACCTGACCCACTAGCACAGGCCTGACCCGTCGTGGGTAATCTTACCATACTGCTGCCTAAATTAATCAACACTTTTTTGGGGGGAAGGATTTATAATCTAATCTCAGGTCCGGGATCCATTCTCATGGTCAGCAGAATCTCTGTACATTAGAAAGATGAGATGTGCTTTAAATAGGCACCAGCCCTGGCAGAAGACAAGGCACTAGGAGAACTCCATCTCTGCAGAACCTTTTATCACCCTCAGAAACTGAAAGCCCCTAAATATAGGCCAGCCATTAAAGATTCATGAGCTACCACCACAATATATCAGCGCCATGGAAATCGGAGACGTCCATCATGGTGGACACTTTGACATTTGTCCCTAGTCAGGAAATGTATATACTTCATTACTTTTTGAGGGAAGGATGACCAGGACGATATTCCAGAAGCATAGGAGGCTTCCCCCTTCAAGCAGGAATTATGTTTTGTTCTCTGATGCAAACACAGAACACCCACGAGCCACCTCCACCACATAGAGGCTGAAAGAAGAGGTGGTTTTGGCTGGACCCCCTTCCCCGGGTCTCTTCAGGCATCACAGATGCTCACTGTCCTCTTCTCTGGGGCGTATTTTACTTAATCCCCATTTAGGGGAGGTTTGCAGCATCTTTCCTGTGACCAGGAGACTTTTCGATCAAAAGAACTATTGTAGGGAGCAGCAGTGGAGGGGAGGGATCAGCCTGAAATAATGCCATCACTTGACATTTTACAGAAATTATGTTGATTTATAATTTGGGCTCCTCAATTCAAGAAAATCTGAACTTCTATACGTGGTGAAAAAATGGGGTTATATTTTCTCTAATGAATAGGATGAGGAATGAGGGAACTCATAGTGTGTGGACCTTAGTTTCTTAATCTGTATAATGGGTGCACTCTATCCTCCCCTCACAACCTCAGCTTCAATATATTTAAAGTCTTGTTAAAAAAAGTCTTGTTAAAAAAAGGAAGGCTTAAATTCCTGAGACAAACGTACTCTTGTACATAGAATGTGCTATTATTGTTGTTAATTTTAACAACAGTAAGTACTAACAAACCAGTCCCCCAGAAACCAGGCCTAGGAGGAAGAATTACTGCGAATAAATGGGTGAGCACACAAGTTCTCCATGTGATGTTCTAAACAAGACAGGACTTCACAGGGTCATTGCTTTCCCCACTGACTTCCTCTCTCCCTTTGCCCCCATCCTTCCGGGCACAAATGTGAATGGGCTCACATACTACACACGTCCACTGGCTGTGAGCATGCGCACCTGCGTGCAGGTGTGTGTGTGTGGGGAGCACAGACATGCCTTTGATCGCAGAGGAAGGTGGGGAGGTCACAGGCAAGTCACAGAAGCAGCTCCGAGGAGGCAGGAAAGCCCACCTCCAGCAGAGGCCGTGCCTGCCTTGACAGCCCATGTGATGAAGAACTTTCTACTGCAGTGGCAGCTTTTTACAGGTTCTATTAACCTGTAAAAAGGTCAATAGAAAACCATTAACTTCCCGATGGCCTTGGTGACAGCGTGTTGCGATTTCCTTCTCAGTGTTTGGCGAGTCAGAGTGAGTGTCCAGGCCTGTGGACACTGTGTGAATGGCCTTCTATTTTCAGCAGGGCTGTAAGAGTGGACAGAGAAGGCCCCAGGGCCACCTTCCACCCCCACTGGGCCTGCCTCCCAATGATGCGATGTGGGGAAAGCCACGTGACAAAGCCAGTGCAGCCCCCTCTGAGTCCCTTCCCCAAGAGACTTCCAGCAGGAGAAGATGAGCCCCTCGCATCCCTCCCCCTTGCTTTTCTCAGCCCGAATTCCATCTCCAGGCCATCCCTAGCAGATGGGTCTTCTCCTGAATTTCTCAGCCTGCATGTGCAGGCAGGGAGAGGGTTCCTGTCTGCATGTCCCAGCTTCTCAGCAGGGCACTCAGCTGCCCCCATGACCTGGCTGAGCCCAAACCAGCACCCACTATGTCTGATGGTCCACACCCCTCTTCTCTCTCCCTCTCCTGCTCCAATGACTCATTCATGCTCTGCATTCACCTGGGCAGCTCTCACAGAACAAATCATGGAAAATACGTTGAAAGCCCTCCTGGATCTTGATATTTACTAATAGAAAAACACCACAATGAGAGATAGTGCTTCAGTGGAGGAATTCTGGGGGTTTCTCCCTAAGAACATATGTATATGCACCTTCAACATGATTCCACCCAGACTAAAATGTTAATAATGGAGGGACTGTGGTGGGCGTGTGTGTCCTGGCAAAGAGGGAGCTGTCCCCATGTACACCACGTCCCTCAGGAAATACTGGTGTTACTGGACCCTGCAAGCACTCTAGGAATCTGTTGTAAGGCAAGGTGGACAGAAAAGGAAGCAATGGTGTTTATGACCCAGGGAACCTCACAGTGAATCAAAGGTCTCACAAGAGATGCCTATGTAAATAAACATGGAGCTTCCATGCAGGGAAATGCCATGCAGTTATTAAAAGCCATGGACTGCTTCTCTTTATGTTGACAAGGAAAGGCATTCTTAACATGTTGTGAACTGAACAAAAACATGGATAGCGGCCCTTGGAGGGATGCAAGGTTGTCCATCGTGTAAGATGGATCCACTGTTCTCACCGCTGAGAACATCACCAGTGACAGTGTAGGGGATTTATCCCTGATTCCCCCCCAATTAACAATGGAATTCTTCTAACAGGATCCCATCTCTGTGCACTGATACTTTCTTTTCAAGACAATGGTAAGAGGTATTTGCTTGAAAATGAACAAGAGGGACCTTTTCAGGGAGAAGGGCACTGCTAATAGACTCGACTTGAAGAATTTCTCCCAAGACATTTTGGGGAGTGCCTGGAGTGTGAAGTAGGAGTCCAGACCCAAGGAAGGAAACAAACCCACAGAAATCAGGAGGCAAGTCACTCTGGGAAACACTCAGGCAGAGCAATCAGGAACTTGGATTTGCCCGACAGAGAGAGATGGGGCTACCTTGCAGGAAACCTTGCACCTAACAAAGACTGTGTAACCCAGGGTACATGAGGTTACACTGCAGTGACATACAACTTGGGATCTCACGGCTTAACACAGCACATGTTTATTTCTCGTTGACGTCGCATGTCCAGGGTGGGTCAGCAGGAGGCAATGCTCCCAGAAGTCACTCTGGGAGGCTTCATCCCAACGACTGCTCCCACAACCAGCCAAGTGAGGAAGGAGGACATGACAAACCACCATTGGCTCTTAGAGCTCCCACATGGGATGCTGCGCTTCTGCTAAAAATACATCACATGATCACACCTGACTTCAAGGGCATGGGGAGGTCATCTGAGTGCCTTGGAGGAGAAGAGGACTGAGACCCTCTGAGGAACAGCACTAAGGCTACAGCAAAGGTGGGAGGCTGTGGCGAGGGGAATGCCATCATCTGCCAAGATGCGGGCTTGGTAATGTGCAATGGGCAGGCTGCAAGAAGGAAAATTTTTGGCGTTAAGTACATCCTTGATGAGTGGGACCAAAGTGAGAGACCACAGACAGGGGAGTGTGAGGCACACGGCTCAGACATCAGGGCAGGAGCTGAAGCCCAAAGAACTAGGCTGAAACATTTCGCCCTTCATCAGTCCCCCTGAACGCAGTTAAAGCACATCACCCATGCTCCAGAAGCTGAAGGGCCCAAATGCATGCTCCGGGAGGACATCACCCATCCCCAGAGGCTCACCACAGGTTCGCCACAGGACCCAAGGCATGTGGGGCTCCCATGACCACCCACCTGCTTGTTCCCTGCTCCAGAACACCAGAAGCAAGAAGTGATTTTTGCACAACTCCCCGGCCAAACAGTCTGGGTGGGGAGAGCTCCTCTCCACCTCTCTGAAGTCCATTACAAATGCCTCAAGTGCTGGAGCTCCCAAGATCCCCCTTAGCAACCTCTGATTGTCTGAAAACAGTCATTTAACCACTCTTCTCTGCTTCCTACCCTTTATTCTTTAGCTGATCTGGCTTCCATCTGTGACACTGTTGGGCTCTGCATGTGCCCTTGGCATAGTAAGATAAACATGGATCTGGATTTCTGTAGGATCACCCAGTGACTGTTAGCAGGAGGGTGTGGAAGAGAAAAGAATCAGGAGTGGGACAGGGCACAAAGGCCCCCGGGGGGGAGGTGCCCCAGAGATGGGAAGCTGATAGCTTCCATGGGCTGTGGCTTCTCTTGGTCTTTGAGGTTCAACTGAGAGCTGTGTCTACACACCCAGCTCCTCTTTTCCCTAGGAAATGGGAACAAAAGAAGGGGATACACTCCCCCAGGTTTCAGGGCATGGGGCAAGACAAGACATGAAAGTCACCACCTAGCACTTGTACAGGTGTGTGGGATGATCTTAATGCCATAAGTGCCCATGCGAGCTAGCCTTCTCTGCTAGCAGAGCCTTCTATGCCTGTGTGCATGGCAGCCCTGGATGGCCAGGGAATGAACATCGCTCAGTGAATAATGGGAGTTGGTGGATAAATACCCCGGCTCTCTTATCCCTCAGGCTGGGTAACACTGAGGCATGTGTTCTACTCTGTCTCCCAGAGTCGCCCAGTGGGATTGGGCTTCAGCTGTCCAAAGAGGTAACTGGCTAGATAAAGCAAACTGTACTGGCTGCCTTCCTTCCCTGTCTCACTTCTCCACTCATCCATCAGTGATTCCTGAAGTTACCTTCCAAATAAATTACATGCATTTTCAGGCAAAGAGCAAACTCTGATTCTGGGAAACCCAAACTCAGACATATGAGAACTACTGGCATAGTGGTTAAGATTCCAGGCAGTGGGGTTGGAGCATCTATATTCAAATCCTCGATCATCCATTTAATATCTGTTCAACCTTCTGTACTTTACCTCTTGGGGGTAAGTGGAGAAGGGTATTGGTATTTTCCTCTTAAGACTGCTGCTAGGATATACAGGAGATTTGTAGGTAAAGTACTTAGCCAAGTATCTGGCAAATAAAAAATGTTCAAAGCATGCATATTATATTCATACAATGTATTTTGTGCATATGTATAATACGTGTATATATGTATAGACGTGTACACATTTTTTCCTTTCCCATTTTTCTTCTGGTATAGAAAAATAAGGGCCAAACCTTTCTGTCAAACTTGAGGCAGAGGACAAGGGACTTATACAAGGCCATCTAGAGAACATGAAGTGAACTTAGACTTAGCATCCCAAGCTCCTTCTTGGGAAACAAACAGTGTGAGTGGAGAAGCAGAGTCTAGAAAAGCAGGGGATGATGAGGGCATTCCTCAGGTGTAGAAGACGTTAGCCTCACCTCTTCCTTTTCAGGGACTTGCAGATCAGGGTGTAGGTTGAGAAGAGGTTCATCAGTCCCTCTACAGGCTAAGAAATGAACTCTTAGCTTGAGAACAGGCAAAGTCTGGTCTTCTCTGTCATGTGACTCCAGCAGGAAATGTACATCCTGCTGCCCCAGCCCCCACCCCACAGGAACCAAGCAGGAAAGCCCATGCTATGCAGTTGTCAGCTAACCACTCATCCCTCTCTTCTTTTGCTTCCAGGTAATTTGATTTCACTGGAGAGTAAGAGACTTGCAGAGAGCAAGCTCTTGTAAGAGAGCGTAGGGGCTTTGCAGTGACTCGTCACATGGCTAACATGTGACAGAGAGCCTACCCACGATAAGCACCTGGAGGGAAAAACATCAATATAAGACAGCTTACACTGAGCATGCTCCCACAGTCTCACTTCAGCTGAGCAAGTGGTTTAAGACACAGCAAGTGAAGGATCTGCTTGGGTTCAAGTCAAGGCCGCCACAAACTCATGCCACATCCCCTCAGCCTGCTGCCATGGAAGGCACTGCGTGCTTCACACCATGGAGCACTTGTGAGAAAACATGCTCTTTTTAAAAGATTGCACCAGCTGGGAAGCAAAAGGACAGACTGAGCTATGTGGGAGCCCTGCTTTGCCTGGGTTAGGTTACAGGTCATTCAGATGTGCCTAGCTGGCCGTCCGGGGTCAGCTCAGGGAGCAAGAAGGACTGGGGATCTCTGATCAAACACAGGCATTTCCATTGCACTGGCCCATAGGGTAACTCAGGTTAGAGCAGCATACCAGGCCCCTGATCCCCGGACCAGAAGCTTCCTTTCAGGGCCAGAACTAGTGTGGGGTGAGAGAGGAAGCTGGGGCACAGAATGTAAGGAGGCCCCTGGGGTCAAGGCAGCCTTGCACCTGCACACCCAGAGAGGAAAAGCTGCCCTCGGTACCCTTGGATAAGTAACACTGAGAGCCGGTGCCCCCTTTCCTTTTGTGCCCCAGATGCCGCACTCACCTGGTCTGAGCCCTGCTCCTCTTATACCCTTGTGCTGCCAGAATCCTTGCTTATACAGAGCGGTGGGACCAGCAGCACCATCACCTAGGAGCTGGTTGGAATTGCAGAACCTCAGTTCCACTCCAGCCCTCCTGAGTCATAAGGTGCAGATTAACAAGATGCCAGGTGATCTGTATGTGCAAAATTAATGTATGAGAGCTGGCACGGCTGAGGAACAGAAATTGCAAGCTTACCTGGCATTTGCCATCTCTCAGCCTTGGTGGGGATCAACTTGGTGGAGAACAACTCCCAGGGGTTCCCTGAGTTTCTCTCAACTACTAAAGATCACAAATCTACATTCGACTTCCAGAGAGACATCACATTGGTTATATTAAAAGAAATAGTTATTGACCATTGATTAAATATTTAACAAAGCTCACACATCGTATTTGGATAGAAGAACAACCACTCTCAAAAGTTCCATCTAGGACTAAGAGTCTACTTAATATTGCATTATGTCAATATAGTCTGTGCAATAAAAATCAATAAATATTTACATGGTGTCTCAAATGTATCCAGAACTTTAAAGAACAATGTGGCAGGCACATGTCCAAGTTCCCGCTCCTTCCACAACTGAAAGATACGAAGAATCTTAATGAGTAGGTTATTAATATGAGGAAGTCTTGCAAGAAGTCCATTTATACTTGGCTGTTTTACCTGATGGAGTCTTAAAGGGAGTGATGCTAGGGAAGTACTAAATTGGAAGAAGTTGCTGAAACTGTAACAAGATTGGCCTGGATGTTCAGGCTTCTGATCAGTATCTCTTTGGACTGTATATATTTTCCATTAAAAGCAAACCAACTCAATAAACATGTTCATCACCCAATCAAGTCAACCAAGACTGATCTATCATCCACCACGCTTGCACCCTGCACCCGTGAATCCTTCAAAACCTAAGGATACTTGAGTGACCCCTGGGCTCATGCTGGCGAGAAGTGAGTCCTGAGCAAGTCTGACTACTATAACACTACTCTTTGAACCACTCTCATAAGCCAAGGCAAGTGTGTCCACTAGTCCCACATTCTCTCCAGTGTCTACAGCTAACAATTCTCAAGTCCATCAAGGTAAGTGCCTTGATAAAGCTCACAGAGCAAAAACTCACCAATTTTTCAACCTCCCCACAGAATTAAATGTAATTCCTATTTCAAACATTGATGACCACAGGGTATATATCAACAACATGAACTAGACTATTCAATCAGCAGTGAAAAACAGTCTGAGATAAACAAAATGTGGAATACCCGTAAAATGGAATATTGATCAGCCTTAAAACAGAAGGAAATCCTGTCACATGCTACATAACATGGCTGAACCTAGGGGACATTATGCGAAGTGAAATAAATCAGCCACAAAAAGACAACCATAGGATGATGATGATTCCTTTTCTTCTTCTTTTAAGTTGTAACAGTTTTTATTCTTTTTTTTCTTTTTTTAAAATTAACATATAATGTATTATTTGTTTCATTATTTATTTCAGACCTGTGAATCATCAGGTACAGGTCTGTGAATCATCAGTCTTATGCAATTCACAGCACTTACCATAGCACATACCCCCCCGCCAATGTCCATCCCCCAGCTACTCTATCCCTCCCCTCCAGCAACCCTCAGTTTGTTTCCTGAGATTAAGAGTCTCTTATGGTTTTTCTCCCTTTTTGGTTTCATCTTATTTCATTTTTCCCTCCCTTCCCCTATGATCCTCTGTCTTGTTCTGTAAGGTACTTAGAGTCGTCACAGTCATAGAAGGACAAAAAGCGGAATGGTGTCTGTCAGGGGATGGGAGGGGGAGGGGAATGGGGAATTTGTTGTTTAATTGGGACAGAATATCAATTTTTCAGGATGAAAACAGTTTGGAGGTGGTTGCCCAACAATGCAAATGTGCTTAATGCTACTGAACATTTAAAAAAGGGCAACTGTGGCATGTTTTATATGTAAAAGAACAGGTCTGTTGAAAATTTTTAAAAACCAGCCTACACTAATAAATATAAGGCTGGAGTTGGTTAATAATAACATTTACATAGCCACACTTAAAGGCTGTGTAGGAAGCCTGCCTGTGACTTCATTCAAGTGAGCCCAAGAATGGAGAGGATACAAAGAGACACACATGGACATAGGTGTGTGCGTGTGTGGACATGGGTGTATGTGTGCATGCACTTATGCATGTGCACACGCATGTGTGAGAGGCAGGTCTGAAGCCACCCTCTGTACAGCATGTAGAAGGAATGAGTCTAGAACACATCCTCACTGATGCGGGAGCCCCACCCACCAGGTGTGCAGAAGTCACATATAACAGGATAATTATGTAACTGCAGGGTGTGTACAATCTGGATTTTTCTGGGGTGGAAAAATCTGGGGAACAAACACACTGCCGCTCCCCAGATTCTCTGGGGTTCTCCCGGGGGCACCTAGTCCTGAGGCTTTGCTGCTTCCCAGCCTCAAAGCTGGAGCTGCCATTCTCGATTACCACGAACTGGAGGAAATGCCGGAGAAGCTGCGTGGGATTCTTTCTCTGGGGACTGCCCAGCTTGCTCTCCCAGCTGACTCCCTCACCCTCCTCCAGATGGGACGACAGCCGGCCAAAGCCACAGGCTCAGAGAATATCTGTCCTCCAAGGAGACTTTGGTCCCATGATGAGTGATCTGTGGCCATCAGGATGCACACATTTGCCTGGCTTCACAAGACAGTGCAGAGAGCCTGTTCTAGGGCAGAACACTGGGAAGCTTCCCCCACTCTAACTCTTCTCAAATATGCCTAGCTAGTAACATTTCAAAGGGTAAAAAAGTAGCACAGACTTTCTCATTGGTGTTCTATTCAGTGAAGTAAAACATCTAAATGGTTAGAATACACATTTTTTCAAATAGAATTTAATAAAGCATTTTTATTTTGAGTAAAAAAGAAAAAAAAAGAAGGCCATGAATAATTTATAGTATAGCCAGAATTTGTATCATGCAAAAAGAAAAAGAAGGAAGGAAGGAAGGAAGGGAGGGAGGGAGGGAGGGAGGGAGGGAAAGAAAGGAAGGGAGGGAAAGAAAGAAAGGAAAGGAAAGG